>JAHREE010149779.1:0-24682 GCA_033628505.1 Tringa tobata | reverse complement strand
GAAGGCTGTGTAGAGGCAGATTGTCTTATAAATGTAATTTCTGACAGAGCAAGTGGCCTATTTTATAGAGAATCATATACAGCTTGGTTTCTGTGAGACTTTTGTCACCAACTGAGAGGGCAGTCTCATGAAGAAAGTTGGTATGTGCACAAGGATTTGAAAAACTGCCCCTGTGAAATAATTACCTACAGCTCACTTAATGCGTGTTTGAAGCAAGCTCCATGAAAGCTCGCTTCAGTTCTACTTCTTAATTAATGTCTTGGATGATGTAATAGCTGGTACAGATTACAGATTAATCTGGAACAGGATTAGGGTCTGGCATTTTAAGGTGGGAAGCTAGGAAGCAAAACAAGCAGTACCTACTGTAAAATACAGAGTAAAAAAGTCACATCACTTTTTCCAAAATAAGGAAATATATTAATAATGTATTAATGCCAATGGCCAGAGTTTCCACGTGTTTCTTTAAAGCCACAATTGTATCCCCTGTGTGGTGCAAGTATTAAAGGACTGTAAAACAGTTTACCTATTTTTTAAACCACAGAACCTTTGAAGCTGTAAAAAGTTACGTGTGTTCTTCAGCAGCAGTTCAATTCGGGGAAGACAGAGTAGAAACTGTATGTAGGCAAGTCTCGGGCATTTTTACCTGTGCCATCTGATCCAGTTAATGGGAATTGTGCAATCTGCTTTCTGTATTTCACTGTAAAAATGTTTGGTTTGCCAGCAGCCATTCACCACTGTAACTAACCCTGCATGCTAGGTGAAATTTATTTATGCATTATTTTTTCTAGCGATGGCTGCTTTCTGCTTCAGTCACGAACACATCTCAGAAGTGGCCTTGCTCCAAACATGCTGCCAGCTGGCCTAAGGATGTTAATGACAGTCCAGGGAGATAAGGAGTTCCAAATACAACTGAGGTCAGTCGCAAACAACACTTTATTGTACAATAATAAATCCAGGTGAATAGCTGGGACAGGCATCCTTGGGAGAGGTAAACAGCGCAGTGGAAAAGATCAAGAGGCTTAAATTAGAACAAGGCCCAAGACAACATGAATAGATTCTGTATGAGAAAAATAATTTTTAAGAAGCTGGGCTGCCCCTCGGCTCTTTCATACAAAATAACTACTGTAAAGAATAGAAGACTACAGCAAAGGACACAGAAAAGTTGGAAAATAAAACTGAGTCATGAAGAGGAGCTGAGGAGTCTGAGTCAGCCAAGTCCTTGACACAGCAACCAAAGGCTTTTAGCAATGGGTTTCTGTGCAAGAGTTTGATCTCCTTTGCAGGACGTTTAATATTTTCATGGAAAAATAAGATATTAACTACTTTTTTATTGTTTATTGTTCAGGATTTCTAATTGTCCCCAGCTCATAGGCCAGTAATAGAAATTCCTGCTATCTTGTGCTATCTCTGCAAAAGCAGCAAACTCATGAATACCATTCACAGAATCAGGATGATGTCTTTTGATTTGCAGAGATTTGTTGGGGTGATATGGTAACATTGTAAAACAAAAATAGCTCAAACAGGTTGACTTGAGCCTCTGTTTGAATTACTAGTTTTGTTTTGGTTTGGTTTTTACCAGTGGAAAATGACAACGTTGTTGCAGAAAAAGATACTATTTTAAGCCTTTAAAGAAGAAATCACAGGCAGTGGAGATGAAAACCCAATAGTGAGTCACTGAAGAGTCTTTTTTAATTAGGTAGTCCAACAGCCAGATTTGTGAGTTCCTGAAGCATGTAGTATGTTCCTGACAGTTAGGGACTGTTCATCTTTTTTTACTTTTTTTTTTTTTTCAGTCTGTGGTGAAAAGGTCTGAATTACCACAAATAAATATGTAATTATCTTATAGGAAAAAAATGTGTCTCTGACCAATGTTGTTATTTTGTATAGCAGCTCTAGACTTTAAGTCAAAAATCCCTCAAAGAATTGAAAGACCAGCACATGAAAAAACAGTATACTTACCCATCTTCAGAATCTGAGGAGGAACATCAATTCTGAGAGTCTTAATTAGCCCACAGAGTGTATTTTTTGTCTGCATCTCAGTTCATTGGCTGTTGAAGGGTTATAGATTGACTGTGCTCCAAATGTGTATGCTCATTTAAGGTTAGGGGAGATAAATCCAGGCCCTAGGGAGGACACTACCCCATTAGGGAGCTTTCTGGTGACCTGTGGATCCTACCCATCCAGAAATATTGAGGTAAAGTTCCCTGCCTTGTCTGCTGCACCAGACTGAGGGCAATGGAGGAATTATAGGAAAAGATGTAAGCACCAGAAAGGCAAAAATGTGTTCTGCACTCTATGCTATCACTGTAACGATCTCATAACAGATTTCTGAAATTGATTCTGAATGTTGAAAGAAGATGGTCGTTACTTTCATCAGCCAGTAACAAAAAGTTCAGTCTGTATATCAAAAATGAAAATAATTAATTTTTTCCTTTTCAGCTATACGAAGTGTCAAGTGGCAGACTTCCCCTTTCTCATTTCTATTTATGTGCCTTAGCTGGCCTAATTATTACCAATATCCTCTAGAGCCTTGAGTAATAATTCTTATTGGCAGCAGTTAATACTCTCTGCTGAAGAAAAAATTAATCTGCTCCAGGCTTACCTTCTGCTGATACTAAATGAGTTCCTCAGGATCTTTCTCTTTTCATCAAAAGATGACAAAATACTGGGAAATTTGTATTACAGAACTAATAGAGGAAGATTCAGTGTATTACCTCTTAGTAGGGAAGGTTTGCAAAAAAAAAAAAACAAAACAGACTACTATTTATTTGTCAGCCCCATACTCAAAAGAAGCATTCTTATAGCAGTAAAGTATCTCCAAATTTATTAGATGTGCTGCTTACTTTAAGAAAGGCTATCCTCTTACTCAGAGAGAGGGGGTTACTCAATTCCACATACCAACACTGTCTGAGGAAAATCTGGAGAAGTCTGAGGATCAAATGGCACAGAAAGGGGGATGGTGAAGTTCAGGGACTCCCTCAAGTCTGCTCCATCTACTTGAGAGTTCCTCTGGGAAGCAGGAAATGAAGATGCGGTGAGCTCCCAGCTGAAATGGCCCCTGGGGATCTGGCTTGCCTTGCTCCAGCTAAGTGACCCAAGGATGCCACCAGCAGCTGGAGTCACCACTCCTGACCATCTCTGGAGAGACCTACCACTGTTGCCAGTGGTGTGGGTCCCCAAAACGGGATAGCCCTGCATTAAATAGTATGTTGGCAAAGATAGCATGGCATCCCCTTGTTGTCACCTCCAGCTAGGTCTCCTCTGGCCTTGGCTTACTTCTTTCTGTAAGGTCTTAAAAATATCTCTTGAGGTTTTTTTTAATCTTCCAAACGCTGATTTCAGAGTGTTTGGGAGATAAATCTCAAGACAATAAAATCTCCACGGCAAATAGACACACCTCTGCACTTACCTTGCAGTGCCATCTACAGTCGGGAGCCTCTTCTGACGGGCAGGTGACACCACAGTGTGGTTTGGTCAGCAGCTTGCAGGCTTAGGTGTGCCCCCAAAAACATAACAGCACAGTTTTTTTCACACATGGAGGTTGTCAAATGCAGGATCGGGCCCCGAGGCATTTCTCTTGAGCTAGTCCCAGCTGTGCTAGTGGCTCACTGAATATTTCCACAGGCAGCGGGGAGAATGTTCCTCCTTCCCCACCCCCAGCGGGGGCTGTCCCTGTGCAGAATCAGAGTAAGCTACTCTGGGACTGCTGAAAAAAGGAACTCAACTTACCTGCTTTAAATTGTCCCTTGCATGAGCCTCTCTCTGAACATTGACTCCCCTGAAAAATAGGAGAATTATGATTTTGGCTATCGAAAACTATGTGAGAAAGGCTGTGCTGAAAACTATGAATTGAAGGTAATAAGTGGTAAATATTTCAGTCCTGAAAATCTGAGATTTAGTTTTGCTTTAATGTATGATTAAATTACAAATGAAGATGCAAGTGAAACTCTAAAAGGCATGAGTAGAGTCTCTATTTCTACCATTTTTGAAACAGAGAGATGCCAAATAGTAGGGAGAAAAAAAAAACAACTTTAAAAAAGTTCATTTTTTTCTCAAGTAATTCCAACTTACCCAGCTATTATTTACGCCCACTTTAAAAAGGTCATGCATAAGTACATTGTATTCCAGACAAAATATATCAGGAAACATAGAGGATATTTTTTAAAAGTAAAAGCTGTAGCAATTTTATTTTTGATTAATAGCTTTCAGTGTTAATTCTAGCAACTTTGATACATCTGTCTGAGTTTCTGCTAAAGATTCTAAAAGCCAAACAACAGCGTATCTATGAATCGCCATTCTAATGGGCATAAATACTATTTTTCTTGACCTATCACCATCGAACCATGGTATCCTTTAAGGATACTGAAGATTTATGAGCACTTTTCCATTATTAAAAAATGCATCTTCATATGCTATTCAAAGTTTATTGAAAATAAATTTAGGTGCTGGGGTTGATTAGCAGTCATGATGGAAATGATCATTTGTATGATTTTTTCTGTTTTCACAAAGACAATGCATAATATCTGATGGATTTCATATACTTTGCTCATTTGTAAGTTTTGATAAAGTAATCCCAAGTATGATGTGATTGTTGCTGATTAATTATTTATATTTTTTTACTTCCAGCTAGGAAGACTGCAGCGGACTTCTGCCTCCTCTTCTAGCACTGGTTGCTGCAGCGTGAACACCCAGTGTCAGACTGCAGGTACAAAGGGGTGTTTGTTGGCCAAAAAATCCTAAACACTTGTGAAACATGGATTGAACAACCAAAACCACTCTTTCTCAAATGGACAGTAAATTTCATGACCTGAGCCTAAGATCTCCAAAAAGGGGAGCCCAAGGATTGTAATTTTAGCATCTCTCACTGCACTCGTAGTTCTATCTCATTTTCATAAAAGCTTGCTTTCAAGAATCACACCAGCTCCAACACTTACATTCATCCTGAACTCTTCAGTGCTGCTGGGCAACCATGTGTGCTGTCTATGGGTCTGCTCCTCTCGCCTCTTCTGACCGAGAGGATACATCTCAGGCTGCCAGATGACGAATCGAGATGATGATCCTCATCTTCATGACTGGTAGGCTGGATTTTTGCATTGTAGTGAACACACCAGAGCACAGTAGCATAAACGTAAGCAAAGTGAAGCTTTTTAGAAAACAGGAAAAGAAATGTGATGGTTTTTTTTCTGGTCTTTTTTAAAGTATCCCAGTGGTTGAATAGTTCCTATAAGCTCTGCTAACTGAGAAAACATTCTTTTCTACTCACTATACCAGTTTCCCCCAAAGCACAATGTCATAATACTTACACTCATGTAGTTTGGCTTCCTCTGTCAGGTTACCTTAAAGAGTTCTTGGAAGATATGAATCTTCTTTTATGGTTTCACTACACACAGAGTATTTTTAGGTGTGCAAAGGGCAAATCCTTCTTAGCAGCTGAACTAAAAGTATGGACCTCTTCCCCCAGAGTGACAGGGAGGGCCTCATCATCTCCTCTGCAAACTGCTAGTACTCCCTCGTCTCTTCTGGATGGAAAAAGTCCTTAAGTCACCTGCAGGGAGGCCTCCCAAAAAAGTACAAATCTGTGGATAGGTCATTAATCAGGGTGTAAAAGAAGGCGCTGGCTGGCTGGCTGTCCAGCTGAGCTGCTGCTGCTCTTTCAAGGGCTTCACACCTATTTCGCCACTAGATGACACTGTCGAGACACATTTAGTCTCCTTCCAGCCTCCTTCTCCAAAGACATTCAAGAAAACCAAATTTTTAAAAAAAATGGCAATATATATTTATTAGTAGCATTTTGGAAACCCTTATTCTTAATACGTGAGGGGAAAAGACAATTATATTATGGTATAATTTCCTGAAGTAGAAACAGGGAAAAATCTTTTCAGACTATTGTAAGTAAATGAGTTCATTTTGTATTTAGCTGTTTTAAATAGTTATGGTACCATTTAGAGACAGAGTGAATTTCTTTCACCTAATCACAAGCCTATTCAAATATTCTAGAATGAAAATTAGGGAGAGAAGGTAGCGTGTGAGGTTTCTATTTAATTTGGCAAGAGAAAATATTAGTTCTTCCCTAGTTTTGCTAAAGTCCTCTTATCTGGGAATATATGCTTTCCTCACTCAGATGAGAAACCTCTATTCTTTCTCACTTGAAAGACACCTAATAACCAACAGGAGAAAAAGAAAGGAACCCATAAGCTGGACAGTTCTTCCCCCTTCTTTTCCCAACAGGGAACAAAATAAGGAGTGTCCCATTACCTTAAAGGTATTGTGTGGAGTAGGAGGACTCCATCCAGCTATTTGACTGCGGCTAGAGCAAATTTTCAGTCCTATTTCTAGACCTTGAAAAACTGAAATCATCCCTTAGTCATGTGCAGTTCTCCTTCTGTCGCAGACCCTGTCCACACGCTCCCGCATTTGTTTGGTCTGGTGGTGATCGGAACAGCTATCCCTGTGCTAAATATTGCTTGGCTCCTGCCAAGGTACCTGCGGGCAGCGGGAGCGTTTCCAGGCTCAGGCAGGCTACGGAACAGGGAGACCGACCCGAAGAGCCGACTGAGAAACTGTGACGCTTGATGTAATCACCGTGTCGTTCTGAGCGAACACGCGACTGTTTCACTTGGGCATCATTTGGAAGGGAAATGAAAGGACTTGTGCTCAGAATCCGTAAGCGGCAATTCAGTGAATATTCAGTACTTTGAAAAATGAAATAAGACCTGTAGTATTTGACATTCAAAAAGATGTTAAAAATGCAGAGACATTCATTCATTCTTCATTTTCAAAAGTCTTTTTTTACCATGCATACATCTTCCCTCACTGTTGCTGCTTGAGAGTTTGGTCAGCAGTAAATTGCTTCCAGAATACGTGGCTGCTATTTCTTAAAAAACAGTCTTATCATCTTGCTACTTTTTTAAATCTTTTTTAAACAGAACAAACCTGTGAGGGCAGATTACGTACAGGATTGGACTAAGTTTTGCCAGGCCAAGTATTTGCTCAGCTCAGTGAAGATATTGTAGACCCACATCAGTAGATCACTACATCCTGAAGTGATGTGGATTTCAAAAACATCTCCTCTTTTTAACCTAAATCAGATCAGATCTTATTTTCAGCAGAGCCTCACAAACTTGCCTTGTTTGCGAGTTTGTGAGCAAACTGCAGCACAGACGTGGGAAGGAACGTCTAGGACAGAGGATGGGATGGAGAGGCAGGAATTCCATGCGCTAGATTTGCTACCAAAGAAAACATTGCAGATAACACCATATAGCCTGTTACACAGCTCACAGCACCCTTCTGACACCTATCTTACCAGCAATAACACTGGAAGACTAGCAAAATACTGCCCAGACCACAAATGGATGTTTTAGCAGAGGTATGTAACATTTTTCAGATAAGTGGTAAAATACTTTAAAAATCACCGTGACAGCCAGGAAGCTCCAAGTCAGCTCACCAGCCTAATTCTGCTTCAACTGCTTCATGTAATGACAGTGGAAATGTAATAGGGACCACCAAGAGTACAGGCTCCTTCTCCTGCAAAATAGTACGGAAAGAGATGAAGTAAGAAAAATTCACAGATGAAAACGGCTTTAGGAAAAAAAAGAAAAAAAGAAAGATTGTAGGCAACTCTCAGCTCAAAGTACTGGGTATGAGTTCACCCAGCAATGATGTAGTCAAGAGAACCTCAGGGAATCCCTGGCTGTGAGACCCTGCCCGCCCCAGGGGAGCCCCTTTTACCCTGTTCCCCTGTCCTACTGTGCCCTGACATTTGCTTTATCTAGAGGAAGGGGTTGGGGAGAGTAGGAAGAGCTATTTTGTCACTTTTTATTCCCCACTAATGGCTGTTTCTCTCTGAACATGCCCATTTGTTTGCCAGGTACTCTTCCTTGCTCCCTCAGCTCGATTTTTATAGAAAACAGTAGGAAGACAAATAAAGATCATTTTTCATGCCAAAGCTCATTAAGCAAATTTGGTTCAGCTCCCAAAAAAAAAGAGAAAAGGAAAGGAAAAAAGTAACTCTGGAGCCTGTTTTTCCCTGTACTTCAGTAGCATCCTTAATGAGCTGACCTGTGAGAAATTATTTTTGTCTACCTTTTAGTTGCCTTAGCAAAGAGTTTGCAGCAATGTCTCACCTCAGCATTGTCTTATGTCTTGGCTCAGCTCTACGGCAGCACAACAAAACCTTTTTATTATGTTCTTACCAGTGAAGGCACATTTTATACTGGCATTATGCTATCCTTCCACCCAAAGCGCGTAAAAAACCAAGGCTGGGGCAAAAGATACTCAGAGCTTGTGTTCTGAGATTAGAGAGCCATTAAGGAATTTTCAAGTGCCTGGTGTTGCACAGCTGTGAAAGGGATGAGACAGGATACACAATTTTCACAATAAACAGGTCCAAATAGATGGGGTTTAATGATATCGTGTAGTCAATGTGATGATTCACTGGTTACTCTGTAGGACATTGCTGTTACGAGCCCTCCTCGGGGTCCTTTTCTTTCTGCAGCTTGCTTTTATATGACTTCAAGCTTTGTGCTCAGCCTTTTTCAGCTTGAGCAGATTACAGCCAGCTTTTTTCTCAACTCCTTCCAACAAAGAGCTCTGCATTAACAGCACGGGCAATATCCTCACACAACCGCATTTTCCCTGTCCTCACACATCGCCAAACACCAAAGCTGGCGCAGCTTTATGCAGAGGACAGGCTGGAGGGGAAGAAAATCACAGAAAACTCCTTTTATAAGGGCAGCTTCTGAAAAGTACAAAGCCTAATCTGTCTGCACCGGTCTCTTAAGGAGTTATCTCCCTTTAACAGCTAGTAAATCTCTGATCTGGGACTCAGCTGCTCCTCACATAAAAATGGCATATGCCGCTGAACCTTCAGATGCCTCAGCACCTACAGATATTTTAAACTCATAAGCACTCACAAAAAGTCACGTCCAGATGGTATAAGACTTAAACATAGTTTCTCTCTCTCCGTGGGACTCTATTTTCTCTTATCTTGCTCTTTATATTGCTTGTACTGCTTGTACCTTCTAATTTATATCTCTGTAAAGCATTGCCATTTTGGTAAGGTGACACTATGCACACACCTGTAAGTGGTTGCATAGGATATAAAGTAGGAGAAGATTAGGTCTGTGGTTCCAATCTGTCCTGCAGAAGGAAAAAAACAATCTAGAGAGAAAAGAAGAATAGGAATTACCAGCTGCCTAGGACATCAGAAGAAAAACAGAACTATTATTCTCCCATCAGTCAAGAAAGCAGAAAAAAAAAATCCACAGTGAACTCAGACACCTCATGTAGTATTGCTTTTCTCAGATCCCAAAATGTAGCTATGTAATGAGAGAAAGTCCATAAAAATGTTTTCAGGAGTTTTGCCTGAAAGTATATGAACCAATGTCATCCTGTTACCTCCAACAGAGCGCTCAGTCACTCCAGCAAGCAGCAGCGACTGATTCTATCTCGGGCTTACAAGGCACTTAGCAGTATTTACCTAGGGCCAGCAAGCCCAGCAATGCCTATAACAATACGGCTGAAGCCCTAGGCATCTCCTCGTGCACCTGAAAAACTGCTCGGGAGGCAATTTCTCCTCTCAAGGCAAGAGAGAATTCTCCCAGTGCATCTCTTATGCCGCAAGAGGAGTGCTGGAAAGATTAATGGTTCTGAGTAAGGAAGCCCGGCTATCAGCTGCTGCCCCTTGCGCGAGGAGAGAGGAAAGCCTTCCTTTGCTGTCCTTTGCCTCCCGGGGGACCTGACAGCCTCCCTGTAAGACTACAGCTGCTGGGAAAAGTTCAGGTCTGTGACTGTAATGTGTCTAATTGGTCTTTTTTACTAATGTGTGTACTAAAGTCATGCAGCAGTAGGTATTTATGTGTTTGTGCACAGGTCAGACATACATATATACAGCTTATAATCATCTACACCAATGCTAGTCAGACTTTCCATGTGCAGCTAAGCAAATGGGGCTGACTCAAAGCACTACAGCTATGACCCTGTCCCAGACCATGTTACCTCCCAATACGTTTTTGTTTCCCATTAGATCTATCCCCCATGCCCAATTTTATAAACATTTTAATTTATGTCAGATAGACATAAATAAACCCCAATACTTCTTAGGAAGGATTTAGATAAAAACAAAAGAAAAAAAACCTTTGCACAAGGTTATAACTGGCAGCTTGTTCAAAATGTAAGGTTTGAAGCTATCCTGTGAGAAATGCTGCTAATAACAAAAACTGATTCAGCTGAGTTCATAAATCTGTTGATTACTGTGAAACATTAATACTTAATACATCTGTTACACTGTCTAGAGGCTGCTCATTATTGAAAGTTAAAGAAAACCATCGGACCTCTCCAGGATGCTCTCCACATCATCGCAGAAGCTTTTTACCAGCTGAAAAGGTACTTTGTCCATAAGGGAAGTATCAGAGCCATGAAAGTTGTGGACACATTTAGGATACCAAAGCACCAAAAAGGAACAGTGTCAGTAATAAAATGGTGTGACCTTAGCAATGCAATCTGGTGAATAGCTTTAATCAGGCTCTCAGAAATGGAAGGGAGAAACTAGGAAGGGGCAGGAACGAGTTAAAAGAGCTCAGCACTAACTCTGCATGAATGGAAACAGAGAAAAAAAGTGGGGTGGGTTTCTTTTTTTTTAAAAAAAAACAACTGTAGTCCTTATTCATTACCCATTTTCTTAAACTAAAATTTTCTTGTGGGGTGAGAAATAAGCACTGCATTATAACAAGGATCTAGAGTTCTGTTACCCTTACACTGAATAACAGGCAAGTAGAAATATTTCAGTCGATACTAATGTTAGTACAGGGCTGATCTTCTTTCTGTCTCTGTATAGAGGGCGCCCAGTTTGGAGTGCAGGGACGTGGCTAGGAACGGAAGTGTAACATATGGAGCTGTTTGTACAATCAGCACTGAAATTTAGTCAAGCAGCTTCTGTAATTTTAAATCCATTCTGACCCAGCAGAGTTATTCCTCTTCTACAATTAAGTCTAGCGTAACTGTAATGGGAGCCATATATGAGATTGGAGAAATGCTACTTTAGCAAAAAAGAACATGACAAAAACTGCCTCATCAGAAGTGGGTAATATTCAAAGATATTAACTTTTCAAAAAGAAAGAGTAAACAAGTCATTTAAGCTGTCCAAATAATCCTTTTCCTTATTTTCACGTTATTTTGTTTATACAAAGACCATCCTGTAAGCAAAATAATACGTTCTATAATTTGCATTTAACGTTGCACCAGAAATAATTTCCATTGCAACAAAAGCATTTTTTTTTTACTTCTGCTCCACATAACGCAGTCCAGGGATTCTCAGGCTGCCAGGTATTCTATATGACATGCTCATAGAGTAAAAGAAAAAAATTATACTCCAATCCTATTAAAATAGTGGGTTGCAGCATATTAACCCAGGTTTATTACTGCAGGTAAACAAGGCAACTGCTGAGATACAGCAAGTCAATTGTAGGCTGAACAAACTGAAAATACTCCTCTCAAAATTCACTTGACATCTCTGCTTAAAAAATGTTTCAGCCTTTAGCAAACATAATTTAAACAAAGAAAAGATGATTTGTTGAAATCTACTCTTAATTAATTGAATGAAAAACTAGTTCTCTTCCCCATCCAACTAAAGACCTCTGCTATACACAATTAACACATGCCTAGACATATTTAACTCATTTTATTCTGAAGATCAACATTTGACCTTTTCACACACTCAGTATTGCTTTCTACAAATTATCTTTATTTTTAGATTGAATAATTACAGCACTTTTTTTTTTTTGTCTCCAAGATGAAGCTGCCATTAAAAAGTAATTACAGGATACATTCTCCCCATTCATGTTTTGCTACTAAAGGCATTGCCTGAACAATGAATAAACCTTCTTTAAGACTACATTTGGCAAGGTAAAACATGAGATTTAGTAAGTGTAATCCAATTTAGATCTCTTTTTTTACCTTATAGACTGAATAGTAAAATTTATTTTTCTTGCAACAACAAGAAACGCTAATTGCATTTTTTTCTTATTCCCAAGGGAGATATTTTGATATTACACATAGAACTTTCATTTTAAAATAATGCTGTTCTACTCATCAGGAGTCTGCAAACAGTATAAATTTATCTTGTAGAACCGCTGACTGTGAGTATTAGGGATGACAATATCTCTGTAACCAAGAAATAGTTAGAAGTCCTAAAAAGTGCCCTGACTCGAGAAATTAGTTACTTAAAATGAATAAATTAAATGCCTGGAACCACAACAAGGTTAGCATTTGCTAACGTGGGGTAGGTTTTTTTCTGAATGAAGGAATTCATCTTCACAGAGAATCAGATTCTGAATTTGCATGCTGATGGGTTATTCATTGGCCTGTTATCAATTAACCTGAAGGAAGCAAACAAAGGCCTTAACTGAGGAAGAAATAATGAGAAGAGTAAACATGCTTTTGAGGAAGCTGTAAAAGATCTGAGATAACAAAATGATTGTTCTAGCTTTCCTGGTCCGAATCCCTACCAGTGTAAATGGCAACTATAAAACCTGGGAATTACTTTGTCCTATTGGAAAACTATGTCACTCTGAGCCTGCAACTTAAGTAATTGTGTAATGAGATTAAAACATTTCTCCAGAGCTTCTGCTCCCATTAAAAACATCTGTGGAGTGTCACATTACCTGTGGCTTTCAGGACTTTACAGCACTGTCTGTCTGGTGCACATCTTGGTCAAATTGCCAGTCCTAGCCCTTTCTGGAGAGTTTTTCAACTTAAGTTTTCCTTTTTTACTTACACAGGCTCGTTTTCTACACTGGTCAACACTTTGTAAGAATAATCACACCCCACCCAGGGTAAATATAGAAGTAAGGAATGTTCCATCAATGGGCACCCTACAGCCGGGGTTAATTTGGGTTTTTCAAAGAGATTTAGGAGACAGAGAATGAAGTGCTGGCAGTTAAGGCAAAGCACAAACCTCAGTGATCCATGGGATTTGCAGGGAACTCTTACTATCTACCACATCACTAAAATCTTTGGCTTATGAAACTGTGGCCACTAGTCTTGGCAATCATCCTGTGCTCCTGGAAGGCGGTAACATGCTGTCACTGAAAAAGGAGTGTGATTTTAAGAGCGTCCTTGAAAATGCCAAACCCTTTGTTCAGTCTGAAAGATAGAAGTAATTAAAGTGCCAAGTACAGGGGGATGATCACTGCCCCAGTCTTGCTAGCCACACTGTTCCCGATACAGGCCAGGATGCCGGTGGCCTTCTTGGCCACCTGGGCACACTGTTAGCTCATCTTCAGCCAGTTGGTGACCAACACCCCCAGGTTCTTTCCCAACCAGCAGCTTTCCAGCCACTTTTCCCCAAGGCTGGAGCGTTCATGGGGTTGGTGGGACACTTGGCCTTGTTGAACCTCACACCATTGGCCTCATCCCATCAATCCAGACCCCTCTGTAGACCCATCCCACCCTATGGCAGGCCTAAAGGCACCTCTGTGTGGGTGTAAAAGACAAGTAAAGCTGTGATCTGAGAAATGTTCATGGGACAGACAGCACATATACAAGCTAAGGTGGCTGTTATGGCCACGCAGGTCTCTAGATGTGAAGGAGCAGAAGAAAAAAGAGTTGAATGTCCTGGTGGGAGGCTGAGAAGCACTCAGAGCTCTCAGGTGATACAAGGGATAGACAGCACGTTATGTATGTCAAAGTGCCCAAGGAGCTACATGCTTCTCAGGTAGTCTGTGAAACCTCAGAGTTAGTCAATGGGGCTGACCAAGGGTGGCAAGCAATATTTGATCACTGTCACAAATCCACTAAAACAGACAAGACTTGTCCAGGAAGGTCCATGATGACATCGTCAACATTTTTTCTCTTTGCTGTCACGCAGAAAGATTTTTGGCTCTGTTGATGATGAGTGATGTTAATGACACTTAAAGCCCTTCATTGATTCCAAAAGATACAAGTTTGATTCTCTGTCTGCTTCTGAAGTCCTTAATTAACTTTAGGTAGGAGAAAGGAAATCTTTTTTGAATGATGCTAAGTATCTGCAAAATCACAGGGATGTATGCACGAGGGAGAGTTTGGAAAAGACTTGTCCCATGAAAGTGATGGATGTGCCTAGGAAGTATCAGTGTATGACTGTATCTTAAGTATTTTCCAAAGCATACATCTTATATCCGTGCTTAATGATATCTGAATTATCTCAGAGCAGGTCAACTGAGATACTTGCAGCTGTAGCTCTAGCCCCAGCTCCAGAGAACAGCATCTGGCAGCGTGTGTGTTCCATGGTTAGTTTTCCATTGGGTGGCTCCACTGGGTTTGAGGTACCTTAACATATTATTTCCTGAAGGAAGAGCAGAAGAATACAGGCTTTTGAAACAGTTCTAGAGCTCCTAGCAGCATTCAATGAAATTTTGTCCAAGACCAGTCTTTTTTCTCTTGTATTTTTCCAGCTATTGAATTTGCCTTTGTTCTCTTACGACTCTGAACTGTGACTTGGCAACGTGAGATTGGCAAGTGAAGGGCATTTTTCAAACTGATACAAGATGCTGTACAAAAATGCCAGCTGACTGGAGATTCAGCTGTCATAGCATATATAAAAGCTCCCTCTACTTTATGTAAAAGCAATAGATGATTATCTTTGTAATACTTTTTGAGTTTCAGTTGAAAACGCAGGGAAGAACAAATGAATGCGTCCTGCCTTTTTTTTTTTTTTTTTTAATATCTCATCTGGTTCTGTTTCCTGGCTTGCAGCAGTTCTGTAAAGGTACAAGAGCTTGCAGTTTGTCTAAGCACGCTGCAAAGAGCAAGTTGACTGGAAGGAATAAATGAAATACTGAAAATGAAAAAAAAAATGAAAAAAAAATGAGCAAGCTACTTTTCTGTCACTGTAGAATGGTAAATTTTTTAAAAAAGCTTTACTTGTAGTCTCAAAAATGCCAAGGCATTATGCAGTTCCTATTCATAGGAATAGGAATATATAAACATAACAAGCTACATCCCTGTATTTTTGCAAATACTAAAAACTGGCTTTTTCACATGAAAATGGCTATTAAGTATGGAAACTGTTTTTCATTCAAGAAAGCACTCTCAGCCTAGTATCATTTAGCCCAGCTTAAATGCACCCACGACCTCCACACCCAATGTGATCAGTTCCCAGTTATGGTAATAACTATCACCAGCAAATTTATATTAGAAGCAATAAAACATATCCAGCGTTCAAAACTTCAGTGGGATTTTTTTTTTTTCCCAGTATGAGCTAAAGATGATTTAACCATCTTAACAACTGCTTTCTGGCCATTTTCCCTGGCACCGCATTAATTTTAAAACATCGTGTTTATTTATTTGCTATCAGCATCCTGAGCTTTGGTGTATTTGAACCTGGTTGTGTAAGAAGCAACTTTGGGAAGCCTGGATCTAATTTCACCTCATAAAACTCTTCAGGCAGAAAAGCCTCGGCGAGAACCTCGGAGGCTCAGTTGGGCTGGCAGCTGTTTTTTCAGTTATTTCTTTTACCTTCCTCTTCCTTTTACCTTTTTTGGGTTATGAATGGTAGGGGAAAGGACATGGGGACCAAAAGCCTTAGTCTGTGCTGCAGGCTGTGACTGTTCTGTCCCAACTGTGAGTCAGAGTGGTCTCAAATAGTTTCTTCTCTCCTCCATCCCCATGAAATAAATCGTGGGTATATACGGTTCACCCTGAAACCAGCACGACCCTTCAATGCGCTCCATGTCCACACTACATTTCCATGGAGGTCATCTGCACCCAGAGAAGGGAAAGAGCTCCAGAAAGCCATTTTACCCTCTTCAAGGCATTTTTTGATCTGTGAATATGGCACAAGGAGGCCTTGATAAAACAAAGAAACAAGCCAACAGCTTCATCTGCGGGTCTTTGCAGGACCTTTATTGTGCAAGTGTGTTTCCAAGAGTTCCAAACATGTGCTGTGCTGCTGAAGTGCATTACAAATGTATCAAAAATCTAAAATTAACTTGTTTAGATTAGGGCATCCATTGAATTTTAAGGAAGTTTTGAATTCCTTAATAAATATTTTTAATATTTGTTAATAAATATATTCAGATGACCAGAGAATTTCATAACTACAGTAGGTCAAAAAAAAATTCTCCCAGAAAAATATTCAAATACTTTTCCTTGTCACATATTTATTATATTGTAGGGAAAGAGAGATCAAAAAATATTTTGAAAAAAATAAAATGTTTTCTGTTTCTCCTTATGGCAGTTTATCCCATCATCTCTACCCACTTTGAATTACTATAATTATTTCCCCTCTTCAGTTTCAGAGTCTGCTTCGAAACAGAGGTATCTTCTGCAGCCTTTTGCTTGGGCAAGCCTTTGCCCAAACCTTTTAAAGTTAATTTAGTCTTTCCGCATAAGTCAGTGCTCATCCAGCCTCCACATCACTTTTATGGCTCTTCTCTTTCTTCTTTCTTTCTTGTCATTTTCTCTAGTCCTAGGATGCCAGAATGGAATGCAGTATTTCAGGTGTAGTCACTGGTTCTAACAGAGGGAAAGTATCATCTTTCTCCTTTCTGACAGAAATCACTGTCCTTCTTGTTCCTCCCACCCCCTCCCAGTTCCTAAATATGCATTCTTTTCAAAGCCCCCCAGAAAGTAACCCAGAAAGATGCAAAGACTTGGGATAAAGCAGGAGAAGGCCGGGAAGGCAAAGCCAAAGAGGAAGAGCACAGCAGAGGAACTGTATCAACCTACACGCGTGGTGGTGGTCACAAGCAGGTGACAAAGGGTCAGAACTGATTCACCAGGCTTTTTAATCTGGGGTAGTCAGTCGTACTTGTAACTAAGTGGAGGCAAACCCAAACCAGGCAGCGAGGTTGCATTTTACATCTGCTTTGTCAGATCGTAAACAACAGCACAATGTGTAAGACAGTGGAGAATCAAACCCCATATGTTCTCAAATCTGCTGAGCCTTTTAGATGCTTGCTTTTTCTTTTTTCTTTTTTTTAATGGGGAATTCATCAAATTCAACTCTTCCCTACAAAGATTTCCAGTTTCAACAGACAAACATGTTTTCATGAAAAAGGCTTTACAGGGAAGTGCTCCCAACTTGTAGTCTTCTGCAGTCGGAGCTCCGGCAGCCCCGCACGCTGAAGCCAGCAACTCTTATCCCACTGGGAAACAGGGCAAACCGGGAAACACCCTCGGCACTGCACAGCCTGCGGAGTGAGGAAGGAGTGGGACTGTCGTCTGAAGTGTGAGGAACACATTGGCCCAGATTCCCTGTGGATCTGGGTTTCTGCTTCTCAGAGCCAGGAGGGGAAGCGACGTGTTCCAGCCCTCCATTCTTTCCTTCGTGGCAGCGAGGTGACCGCCCTAACCCATGCCGTCTTTTCAAAGTCCCCTAGATACCAGCAGCAGATGTGAGCTGGAACCCAGCACCTCGATCCAACCAGGTGCCTTCCTCACACACCATAATTAAGACAAAAATTGCCCAAGAACCACAATTTGGAGTTCAGCATCCACGGAGAGTGGCTGTGCGCAGAGGAATAAGGAGTAACCAGAAAGCAGGTCCTTCTAATCCTTCAAAACGGACTAAAATCAGAAGGCTTATTTTGCCAGAAGGCAGAGTTTTGCTCCTTAGGTAGAATTTACATGGAACTTACATCTACATCATAGCACTAAACCTCAAATTGTTAAACTCGAAATAATTTATAAAAACATTTTAAAATCCATGGAGCAACCTGTCAAAGTTAGCTTGAAAGTAAAAGACACGCGTCGTTACCGAGCACAGGGAGAGTAAGAGCAGGACTGAAAGTTTAGCCTGACCTGTTTAAGCCTGTCAAATCCTCAGTTATATTCTGAGGATCTCGTAAGCGGTTATTCAATTTGGCTCCTCTTGGAGATACTCTACGTGTCAGAGCACGCGGGGGTAGAGAACGGGCAGAGGGACACACACACAAAGCAGCAGCAGCACCTCGTCCTCTTCCCAAGTCATTTTTCCTAGCATTTTTCCTGACCCCAGCTCTGGCAGCCGCTTTCGCTGGAGGAACTCGCCATCGTTTCCTTCGCATTTGAGGAACAATAAATCACTACTGAGAAACAGGGGGGAAGAGGTAAAGAGTCTGACTTCACAGATTCACCAGTTTTCAGTGTTGCTCATATTCAGGTGGGGGCACTTTGTCTCCTGTCATCCCTTCAATTTCCACCCAAGGCAGGCAGGAGTCCCCAGAATTTGCAACACTGCATTATTACAGATTCCTCTCCCCAAAAAGAGGTTACTTTTAGCTAAATTATTTTTCTGCTAGCACTGCAAAAGTTTAATATGTTTAACTGAATCACAGAATTGCATGGGGTTGGAAGGGACCTCTGGAGATCACCTACTCCAACCCCCTGCCAGAGCAGGTCCACCCAGAGCAAGCCCCACAGGAACGTGTCCAGGAGGGTTTGGAATGTCTCCAGAGAAGGAGACTCCACCACCTCTCTGGGCAGCCTCTGCCAGGGCTCTGCCACCCTCACAGGAAAGAAGTTCCTCCTCATCTTTAGATGGAACTTCCTATGTTCCATTTTGTGCCCGTTCCCTCTTGTCCTGTCCCTGGGCACCACTGGGAAAAGACCAGCTCCATCCTCCTGACACCCATCCTTTAAGTATTTATAGGTGCTGATCAGATCCCCCCTCAGTCTTCTCTTCTCCAGACTAAAAAGACCCAAGTCCGTCAACCTTTCCTCACAAGAGAGATGCTCCAGGCTCCTCATCATCTTTGTAGCCCTTTCCTGTATCCTCTCCAGCAGTTCCCTGTCCTTCTGGAACTGGGGAGCCCAGAACTGGTCCCAGTGCTCCAGTTGGGGCCTCCCCAGGGCAGAGCAGAGGGGCAGGATGACCTCCCTTGACCTGCTGGTCACACTCTTCCTGATACAGTCCAGGATGCCATTGGCATTCTTGTCCACAAGGGCACATTGCTGGCTCATGGGCATTCTGTTGGCCACCAGGACACAGTATTATAAACCAACGTTCTTTGAATTAGACTGACTTTTGATATTTCAGTATAAAAATGGATAGCAAGTCTTTTTCCTCAGAGCTGCTCTCCAGCAGGTCAGATCCCAACCTGTCCTAGTGCAGGGGGGCTATTCCTCCCCAGGTGCAGCACCCTACACTTGCCCTTGTTGAATAGCAATACCTTTTAAAAAAAAAAAAATATTTTGAGCTCTATAGGAAAAACATCAGAAGCTTATTATCCTCAAACCAGTTTGTCACATTTCGTCAATATGCCGCCAGGTAATAAAATTATGCTGTGGAAGAAACATGAATTTTACATTCATCTTGTAAAGCCTACCTTAAATATAATTAGTATTTAAGACATTGCTATTAGTGCTACAAAGAAAGAAAAGTAAAAATAAAAAGAACAAAGAAACAATACTCAGGGGAGTCATAAAATAAAGTTGACTGATCTGTTTGGTAAACTGGTATGAAATGGCCCCACCACCCAAGGAAGCAGTCCTGCTGCGCCCCATGCCAGACCTTCCCTTCTGCAGTCCACACCTATTTAAGACACTGAATTGCAGGGGAAAAGGATTCAGTAGAAAATGAATCCTGGCTCCACAGAAATTTGTGCTATTACAAGAAAGCAACAGAGAGCCCAGAGCAAAACTTCTTTAGAGCACCTGAGGTCAGGCCTCACCAAACATGAAAATACAGTGGGGCAACAAAAGACACATTAAAAGAATAAAAAGTTTGCTATTATATAGAAGTACAACCCTGCCAACTTCACACTAGCTTCATTGTGGTGACATTTACTGCAGCTACGTGACATCTGACTCTGCTGAATTATTTCTTTGTAAGTCATTCTAACCCAGCCCTCCTTTACTATAAACATTACCACACTAGATACTATATTAGTACATTGATATACACACCTTGAGTTTGCAACCCTCTACAATAAAGACTGGCACACCAGTAACACACAATATCACGTTATTAGAACATCCGAAAAGGGTTAACAATCAGATCTGACACTTTTTAAATACAATCTAGGTCCTTCAGTGAAACCTTAAAACTTTAAAATTGTGAACTGATGATCACATCCGTGTGAAAACCCTGTGATTTCTGTTCAAATGCCTACTTCTAGTATATGGAGTCCCAGCTGAATAATCAGCACCTAAAATAAGCACAAAATAGGACCAGCACCAGAATTTTTTAAAGTTTGAATTTGAATGTCTAAAAAATAGTGCCCTTATGATTATGCACCTCTGCTTTTATTTGCAGATATTTCTGTAGGCTTCTCAGCACTAATCATATTCAGGTTATAATACCAGTGTCTTCCTAATGCTATAATTAGTGAAAGACATAAATTATCATCTTTTATACGTTTTTATGATACAATAGGTATCACTGGGAATTCAAATTCTTTTTAAAAACTGGCCCTAACTAACATTTTCATGGTAGAAGAACGTCACAAAAAATGAAGGAATTGGAGCAGTAATCAGAGTCTCCCAAAAATCTTTTATTTCAGTAGCAAGCAGATTTCTAATTTTTCCCTTAGAGACACAAACTACTTATTATGCATGTTCACAGCCCAGGAAAATTTAAAAGATTACAACCAACTTGGAAGCAATTCCTAAGTAGCAAGAAAGTGTTTGTGGTATCTTGTCTCCTGGAAGCGAGTGGGTAGAGCCCTTTTACTCAGCTCTTCCCCTCAAAGGGGGCAAAGCACCACCACACAACAGCTGTCAGACACCCTCTCCAAGGAGGAACGTCTCAGATGTGTCATCCGACTTCACGGAGTCAGAACTCCTACAGCTGAAAAAGCAGCTCTCCATCTACTGTGGTTATCTAAAAAAAAATAAAAATCTCTGTTGCTTTCAAGAAGTCACTGCAAATAGTGGGTTTTGCTAAAAAGCCTAATATCAAAGCTGCCACACCTCTCCAGTATGAAATTAATTCATACTCTACACATCTGTCAGACTAAGCTAACAAATACCTTAATGACTAAGGATGATGATGGTAGATTTCATTTCCTGCAGAGAGCAGATGTGAAACCATGAGATTCTGTTCAATTATTAGGAAAAACAAACAGAGTTGCCAGAAGCTCCCCACTGAGGAGCTCCAGAAATCTCTCTGCCTATCAAAGCTGCTTACAAGGGTGGGTCAGTGGTCTTTAAGTCCAAGGGTTCTGTTTATCTATTTTTATTATCCAAGACACATCCCAGAATAGATTAAAATATATATATATATAATCAATTCTGTTCTGGTAACATGAAATCTCACAAAAATTAAGCCAGAAGAAGAGGTGATAACAAGGCAGCTTCAGGACCCCCTGCGATATATCTGTTTCTCAGTCACTGTCTTTCAGAAGACAAACCCAGTGAAAGCAGAGCACATTCAGCACAAATTTTGGTAATGCCTAGAACCCTGACATTTAGCACCGAGGCATCACAAGCTACTGGATGAAGGAAAATACCAGACTGCTCGTTTCCACATCTGTATGATCATGTTCTCCACAAATGCATTCCCAATTTTCTTTTTTAATAGGAAGTATTTCTACAGAGGTTGTGTGCTCTTGCCTCAAAGGTACAAGGACTTCTTGATCTTCCTTAATTCTTGATCTTTAAATTGGCATAACCTCATTCCATTCACTGTTTTGCTGTGGGCGTTTTTTGTTTGGTTGGTTGGGGTTTTTTTAAGTGGAACTGATTTTTTTGTAAATACCAGTTACATCTGGGATGCACTTGGTGAAAAACTACCTAGCATTTGGAACTCCTAAAACAGAAATAAATAATGGTTTCTACTTCCCATATAACAGAAACCTAGAGTTTTCCTTGTTAATCCTAATAGCCCTACTTTTTTTTTTTTTAAGAAGTGCAAATAATACAGCTTTTCAGAATGTGCAAAATTCATTTGTTCTTCCTTTTTGACAGTAAGTTGCTAAATGAAGAGAGATCTGAGTGGCAATATCATACACTTCAGGAAGGTTAAGTCCTTCCTTATAAGGCTATTGGGAGTTCTTAAAGATTATCAGGATGGAATGGAAGGGAGATGATTGTTTTTTAAACAAGCATGCTGACATTTCATAATATTCACCAAGTTGGTCCATTTGCACTTGTTTCATAACATCACAAAAGACCTGTAACCATAACAGCACAGAAATCCTGAAAATAGTTGTACCCAAAACAAGCTTCACCATGTAGACTACTCGATTAGTAAACTAATAAAAAAAAAAAAATCTAAAGCTTACAGAATTAAAGCCACAGGAATTTGCTAGCATATTACTGATTTTCCAGGATTTTCTGTTGACCATAGTCTTACCTAAAGGCAACTTTCACTAATACATATTAAAGTAGTAGTTTAGAATCTGACAAAAGCGACTAGCAAATTGAAGATGGGTAGTAATATAATAAATACAGCACTGACATTAAGCAACATATCCTCAAGAAAACATAGATGGATTCCCAGATAAATAACAGCAAACACAGCCTTGAGCTATAAGCAGCACATTGTCCAAGGCTTTAAAGAACGGGTAGGCTACCAATTTCTACTCAGAAGATTACATGTCCACAGATAGTTTAACCTGTTCAGAAACTCCCTGCACATTTGTTGAAGTCTGGGCATAAATTTGAACTATTCAAGCCCTTGAGCAATATTATTTGAATACATGATATATTTTATGAGGGGAAAAGTGATTGAATATACAATGAAAAAAGGGTAAATCTAAATTACACAGCAGTCAGAAATTCCCACATAGGTTTGACAGTCAGAAATCCCCACGTAAAAGGATATAGAGTCTTATAAAAAATTAGCTTTTTCTCTCGACTATATTACAAGAGTATTGCAACAGAAGGAACAGAAAGCAAGGGTTCTGCCCTTTTCAATACACATAACATCAGGTACAGTGCTGCCTCCAGTTCAGACACCAAGTTTTAAGAGAAGTACATAAGTAGAAGAAAACTTTGGAAAGAGCAATTAGGATTCAGAAGGTTTACAAAACAACCCATGAGTACAGGCTGAGCAAATTGGATCTATTTTCTCCTTCAGCTGTGTTTTCTACAAACCACCCAGAGCCTTTGAATAAGGCAGCTGCTACACAAAGAAGAAAAATCAATACTCTAGTCCACCTGACTATGGGATAAGTACTCATTTGTTCAAATTTTGTGAAAGACTAAGATTATATATCAGTAAGCACTTTCAAATGATAAACTGAATGCTAACGAGGCTCTCAAAAGGGGCTAGACAACAAACAACCTGTTCAAGACCTGCCTAGAAGTAAAGCTACAGAAGAAAACCACCTTGCTTTAAAAAAAACCACCACAATCCACCACGCCTACTATGTCCCCTGGGCCACAGCAGATCCAAGCTGCTTCATTTACCGGCCTGGGGCCTCTCTGTCACCACTTGGCACAGGTGACCTTTAGAGGTTCTCCCCAGACTTTCTAAAACTTCTGCCTTCACAACGATAGCAGCATAATCCTCATCAGGATGAGACATTCAGTGATCCAGCAACTCTAATCCATGTGCTCCTAACAGCGCTAACAAGTATTGCCAATTAAAGGCAGACACGCCTGTCAAAACCACCAAAGTACCATTGGTAGCTAAATTCAGCTACAACACGTCAGAGCGGATCTATTAGTCAGGAATCACAGCACATAAACAGTATACTGTGAAATACTGTGCTTGGTTGATCTAGGAACAGTCAAAACTACTTACTTTTAAAAACCTAACACTGTCCCAAAAAATTAAAACATACAGAAAGCAGTATAGACAAAAGTACAGCGAGTGCAGTTAAAGGCATTTCCACAAGACACTGGGACCTTGCTCTAGATTTTTTTATTGAAACAGATAACCTGAAGGTAAGTCAGGAGCAACAAACCACAAATGTGTTCAAGAAATTCACCGCACTTAAAGCTGTATCAGATAAATACATCAAGTCCTAAGAAAAGTTGACTTTTCCAAATGAACTCTTAACTTCTGGTACAGTATTATTAAAGAGAACCCACACCAGATGTCGTCGGGTGATTACTGTTTTTTGGTAAACCACAAACTGCGGTCAGTTTCCATGAAGACAGGCAACTAGTAACCACGTCAGCAAAAAAAGGGCTGGATTTCAGAGATCAGGTGGCTGGCCCCCTAAAAGGACTGGACACAAATATCCTTTTAAACTAACCACAAGATTTCAGCTCTCTCATGCTTAAACTGCTGCTCAAAGCCAGCAAACACCGTGAGCTGCTATCAAAAGCCACAGACAACTATCACCAAGAAGGCCAGAAACACGACAGGCTGCCCAGGAATCTCCAACTAAGGAAACCGGGCAGAGGCTGCTGCCAGTGTCAAGGGGGGGAAGGTCTGAAGCGTTTCAAAAAGCCAGCCACAGACGAGGGGCAGGCAGGGGAGTAGGTGGCTGTTTGGACTCTCACTACACAAGTCCACGTAGCCAGGAAGAGACCAGCAACAGAAGAGACTTCACAAAACGGGCGACTTTTCTTCCGCCTCGAAGCCGGTTCCCTCCCATCCTACGTGGCCGGCTGCCCTTTACCCTCCCTGACTCTCCCGCCCGGGGCTCTCCCCATTCCTACAGCCCCCCGCCGTCCCGTCCCCACCGGCGGGGCCAGCCGTGTCACTGCCCCTCCCGCAGGCCCGGCTCCCCCTCCGGACACATCAGCAGGTCGCGGCCCGCCCCTCACCAGTCGCTAGATGAATGGACTCGGGCGGGCAGGGCGGGATGGGCGCTGGGCAGCGCGGGGG
>JAHREE010149778.1:0-11886 GCA_033628505.1 Tringa tobata | reverse complement strand
AGGCTATCACCTCAGGCTGGAGGTTTGCCTTCCTGCTGTGCTCTCCCAGTCCTTCTTCTTTTAAACATATCTAACCTGAGGTCGAGGAAGAGATCGTGTTAAGTCTTTTGAAAGACCTTTTTGGAGCACGCGTGCTGCTGGCTTCTGCCTCCGGCAGCTTTCCCTGCCACAGCAGGGGACAGATGTGCCTTTGGCCCTTTTGTCACACTACCACGTTATCAGGTCATTTTTGTTTTCTCCATGAGCTGTGCTAGCAACCTGCTGTAGCCACGCCAGCCCCGAGGCCAGGGTTGAGCAAGGAGAGATTAATATTTAATGGAGGGTGAGCCAGTGAGCTCCTTAGACAATGCACTTTGTACAAATCCTCACTTATGGCCCAGGGCCAGCAGATGTGCTGCTGGGCAAAATCTTCACATCAGCAGCTGAGGTATGCACCCTGCTTTTCCTTCACTTTTCCAGGTGCTGGTTTGGAGCCTTGATGGAGGAAGGGGATGGATGGTCCTCCTGGTGCTGCAGTCCGTTGCCTCTGAACACCCATCAAATGAATTCAATGTTAGGAACCTGGAAGAAAGCCAGGGTGGTGAAATATTGGCACAGGTCACCCAGAGAGGTGGCAGATGCCCCATCCCTGGAAACAATCAAGGTCAGGTTGGACAGGGCTCTGAACAACCTGATTTGGTTGAAGACGATGTCGTGGGAGGTGTCCCTGCCCACGGCACAGCGGTTGGAACTCGATGACCTTCAAGATCCTTTCCAACCCAAACCATTCTATGATTCTATTATTATATGTCCCTGGCTCATTGCAGGGGGGTTGGACTAGATGACCTCTAAAGTCCCTTCCAACCCAAACCATTCTATGAAAGACTACGGCGGCAGCATTGGTCTTATCAAAGAAGTACCAACCCTCCCAGGAACGATGGGACGTGTGTCGGGGCGCAGCCTGGCAGGGCTGGGGAGCGGGTGGAGGCGAGGAGCCCCAGTCTGGCAGCAGCTCCCCGCTCTGCATCCCAGGCCCCCGGTGCCACCACAAGCGAACCTGCCCCAAGCAATCCCTCGGGAATGGCCAGGACACGAGTGGGGAGCAAGGCTGGTGAGCGGTGGCCAGGGGCTGGGGCCAGGGTGGAGCCGCCACTAGATGTCAGCCACTCCTTGCTGCAAAGCAAAAGACCCAGAAATATAAGAAAAATCCCTGAAAAAAACCCACTCAATTCCTACTTACCATCCCTTACCAAGTACTTGAGTGAGAGAGTCTCTGAGTTGCTTCGGAAGAAAATACTGCAATTCATCCATTAAAACATTTACTGCCAGGCTGTTTCTCTGCATAATAATGTTTTAAACCTTAATATTGTAGAGGCAGACCGTCAAATGATTTGTATCTATTTTGCAGGAAGGATGTTTTTCCCTTCCTCAGAGTCAGCTCAGGAAATGAGAAAACCAGGCAGGAAACTAGCTAAACGCTGATGGAAATATAAAATGAAGATCTTTATCTCACCAGTGTATTGACAAGCCATGGGTAAGTGGTTGGTTTGGTTTTGTTTTTAATGTTTTAAACCATTGATTTTAAAATGGAAAAAATAAGTTCAGTCTCCCTTCCCCAGTCCCACTGAATTGGTTCTAGTTAATTAGCACTTTTGCTTCTGGCAAGCAAATGCAGCAACAAACCAAAAAGTTACAAATTACAGCAAAATTTGGAGTGCAATATTATTTGAGTTTGGAATTTAACCCGTTTCCTCTGGTGTCGTACCTAACATCTGGCACACGGAAGGCTCCTGCTCTCCCCAAAATAATAGGAAAACAGAACAGTTTCTCAGTGAGTTCTTAGCATGTGAGTCCTTGTTTGCTGCCACTACCCTCTAAGCTACCTCTGGGCTCTTCCAGCCCCGTGGTGACTGTTTGGCAGGCTGTTCCCAGAGCATAAAACAAAACATCTGGCTGTTAACAACATAAAACTGTTACAACAGCTGGAGTCTGCCAGGATGCACAGGACTTCTGGCCAGAAATTGTTTCCCAGCTGCAGGAAATACCAGTGATACGGGATCTACTGTACCAGCTCAGCATCAGCTGGGAACTGCCAGGTCTGCACCCATCCTCTCCTCCGTCCTTCTTGGTGAGGTGCAAGCAGGCACAATGGGCTTCCAGCCTTGACCTTGTCACTGTCGTGACCAGCGTTGGCTTTGCAAACGTGGATCATAGAATGGTCAGAGTTGGAAGGGACCTTAAAGATCATCCAGTTCCAACCCCCCTGCCATGGGCAAGGACACCTCCCACCAGACCAGGTTGCTCAAAGCCCCATCGAGCCTGGCCTTGAACACCTCCAGGGATGGGGCATCCACAGCTTCTCTGGACAACCACTTCCAGTGTCTCGCCACCCTCACTGTAAAGAATTTCTTTCTGGTATCTAATCTAAATCTTCCCTCTTCCAATTTAAAACCGTTACCCCTCATCCTGTCAGAGATGCTCCACCTTGCACTCAAACTCCATTTATATCTGTCAGTCTGGTTGAACTGCCCTAGGTTGAGGCAAAGGCTAAAAACTCCTGGCTTTTATTAGGAGCCAATTAGCCCAAGCGTGCCAAAAAAGGTGCTATGGAGCATCAGTGACACAGCTGCTATGGGGCTGTGCAATGGGGCTTTCACCTGTGGGTGAACAGCTCAAAGCTTCTCCAAAGCCTGGAGAAGAGAAGACTAATGAAAGACCTTATCAATGCCTATAAGTATCTAAAGGGTGGGTTGAAGGAGGAGGGAGCCAGACTCTTTTCAGTGGTTGCCAGTGAGAGGACAAGGGGCAACAGGCACAAGCTGGAACATAGGAGGTTCCACTCAAACATGAGGAAAAACTTCTTTATGGTGAGGGTGCCAGAGCCCTGGAACAGGCTGCCCAGAGAAATCATGGAGTCCCCTTCTCTGGAGATTTTCCAGACCCACCTGGATGCAGTCCTGAGTAACATGCTCTAACATGCTCTAGGCAATCCTGCTTCAGCAGGGGAGTTGGTCCCTTCCAACTCTCAAAATTCAGTGAAATTCAGTGAAAAATTCAGTGAAAGCTGGACTCTATCATCCCAGAAGAAGCATCGAACCGAAGGTTACCAACAGCCCCACCGAAGGCTTTGCTATTTTAGCAGGGACTGGGGAAGCTGGAAGTGGTTGGGTAGTTGCTGCTTGTCTCTCCTTCCTGCGTCCCTGCAGGTAGATGCAGCTCTGTTCTCACAGGGATGGTGGTGCAAGAGGACTTATGGAGCAGCTCCACAGGATGCTGCAGGACCCCAGGCAATGCAAGCCAGACCCTGTTCCCTGGCAGTTCCTGCTGCCTTGCTGTGCCACCACAGCTCTTGGTGGGGCTGCCACGTAAACCAGACCACTGGCATCACCCAAGTGAAAAAATAAACCTCCAGTATAAAACAGACGAAAAACTCTGACCATCATTTTTAACCTGGATTTTTTTGCTGATCTTCTTTACAGAATCACAGGTACATGGGGTTGGAAGGCACCTCTGGAGATCATCTAGTCCAACCCCCATGCCAAAGCAGGTCCACCTAGAGCAGGTTGCACAGGAACATGTCCAGAAGGAGTTTGAATGTCTCCAGAGATGGAGACTCCACCACCTCCCTGGGCAGCCTGTTCCAGGGCTCTGCCACCCTCAAAGTGAAGAAGTTCCTCCTCATGTTTAGACGGAACTTCTTATATTCAAGTTTGTGCCCGTTTCCTCTTGTCCTGTCACTGCGCACCACTGAAAAAAGACTGACCCCATGCTCTTGACACCCTCCCTTTAACTATTTATAAGCATTGATCAGATCCCCCCTCAATCTTCTCTTCTCTAGGCTAAAAAGACCCAAGCCCCTCAGCCTCTCCTCATAAGGGAGATGCTCCAGGCCCCTCATCATCTTTGTAGCCCTTTGCTGTACCCTCTCCAGCAGTTTACAGCTCTCTCCAGCCCTCTCCAGTTTACAGCTCAGCACCACAGATAGTAGCACGGGGAAAAGGAATGAGGAGCTGAAATGCTGTGCAGTTATGGGAATGAGTGGCTGAGGACAGAGGGGTGTGGTGGAAAGTCCACCACCGAAGCCAGGGTCTCATGATACCACATTTTCACATTACTGGAGCTGAGGATGATCCTGATTTCCAGCAGCAGAACCCTGGTCTCCTTCACTATGAACTCCTCAACATTTGCACTCTTGACAAAACAAGACAAAACCAATCCAACAAACAAAAAGTCCTGGTAAAGGCTACTTTTCTGTGAGTTTTGTGTGCAGCCACCAACCTGGCTGATTTGTGCTTGGTGGCTCGGGAGGCTGTCCTCGGACTGGATCTGCTGTCACTCCACAGGTGATGCTCTGAGATGCCTGACGTAGGGGACACGCAGGTGGGCAAGTGGTCACCAGAGAGACCTGGTGCAGCCACCACCATCTGGAATGCTGTGTCTGGTTCTCTGGTGGTGTGAACAGCCCCGAAAAGAGGAGATCCTCCACGCTTCCCCAGAAGCTCTTTTATGTTTGCTACCTTTAGCCGTAGCTATATTAAACGCTCCTAATTACAAGTTTCAAGTCAGAAATCTCATTAATCACCAACCTGAGAACATTACAGTGATGAGCTGCCAAAGGCATGAGCAAATCACTCTAATTACCAGGTTTAGATGCTGCTCTTCAAAACTTGATTAGCTGCAGATACACAGGTGATAATTCCTACTGTCTTCTTTATAGTGCATCCTCCCTATTATCCACTCTAGTCTGATTTCAGTTTTTATTAGAATAATATTATGCTAATTAAGTAATCCTGCACACAGAATGCTCCATGATGGAGATGATTAAGAAGGTTGAAATGATGACTAATAATCACAAACTGTACTATCAGCGTCAGACGAACTGGTGAGGGATGTACATAAAAAGAAGGAACTCATCACTGCCATGGTACCTCCTAACTGTGAACAGAAATGATAAAAAGGAATGAAAAATAAGTAACTGGAGTGTTAAAAAGCTTAATTTAAAAACAAAACAAAACAAAGAAAACAACACTGCAAGAAAATCATAGAATCATAGAATGGTTAGAGTTGGAAGGGACCTTAAAGATCATTGAGTTCCAACCCCCCTGCCGTGGGCAGGGACACCTCCCACCAGACCAGGTTGCTCAAAGCCCCATCCAGCCTGGCCTAGAACACCTCAGGGATGGGGCATCTACAGCTTCCCTGGGAGACCTGTTCCAGTGTCTCACCACCCTCACAGTAAAGATCTTCTTTCTAGTATCTAATCTAAATCTTCCCTCTTCCCATTTAAAACCCTTACCCCTTGTCCTGTCACTACACTTCCTGACAAAGAGTCCCTCTCCGGCTCTCCTGTAGCTCCCTTCAGATATTGGAAGGCTGTTATAAGGTCTCCCCGGAGCCTTCTCTTCTCCAGGCTGAACAACCCCAGCTCTCTCAGCCTGTCCTCATAGGAGAGGTGCTCCATCCCTCTGATCATCTTCCTGGCCCTCTGCTGGACCTGTTCCAAAAAGTCCATGTCCTTTCTATATTGAGGACTCCAAAGCTGGACACAGTGCTCCAGGTGGGGTCTCACGAGCAATGTAGACAATCAATTGTCTCTGAAAGGCTGAAATTACCCCTTGGAGTGAACTCATTTCAAGCATGTCACTAAGAGAAGGATTTTCCCCTTCCAAAACCATTAATAGTTCTCATATATTCAACAGGCAGGTGGTTACGTTCCTCCACGCTCCTCCTCCTCAGATCTGAATGCTCAGCACATCTTTGGATGCACGTATTCCATAATCTGTGAAATAAAAAGGAACCATACAGGAGGCTCCTCTCTCCCCAGGAGCCCCACCACAGCAGCGGATGGTTGTGTTTCTGTCTTGGCACTCCCGTTCAGTTTTGGGGATAGGCTCAGACAAGACCAAAGCTCCAGCTGCATCTCCAGCCAGCACCCGGGACCTGTGCACCCTCTTTGAAAGGGTTTCTGTCCACCCTGCTGCAAGCCCTGAAGCACGCACGGACTTTCACTGCTGCCCCATGATGTTTTGCTCTCAGTTATTTCTCACAACCCACATGTAGATCCAAACCATGCTCATTAACCCACTTGAAGCATCCCTTCACTGCCACAGGAACATTTCAGTCCTTCTTCCTTCAAGGGAAAAACACACTTGCACCGGTGATGAAGCCAATTTAAGAAACAAACTCAACAAAAACATGAGGGTTGCCAGGAATACCTTAGTTACCAACAGAGGTTAAAGTTTTATTTTGATATAAAAATTAAATAGCAAAGTTGTTTTGGTTTTTTTACAGTGATAAATTAGAAATTTACAGTACATACATTGAAGAAGATATATTTTCTGTACACCCCAAAATAATCAGTGTCTATTTCCTTGAAATTCAGAAAAAAGGAGCTAACTTGTCTGTTTAACATAAGAGCTAAGCTTGTACCTCTCCAGCAGATGCTTCCAAAACCTGCAGTGAGAAGAGCACACGCTGGGGGGGTTGGGGTGGGGAGATGGGAGCCGGGATTGTGCGAGGAAGGGAATTTCTGCAAAGTTTCTAGTTGTATAACCACAGCGACTGCACTTCTGAGACAGGATTAGTCACACATTTTTTGGCTTTGAATTCATAACAACTTTGAAACGAGAGAACAGATGAGTTGCAGATAAGCTAAAACCTGGTGGTTACCAAGAGGGTGTATCTGCTGTGACTTCCCACCCGTACAGACCCGAAGCGAGGCAAGGTAAATGCAAGTGGATGAATACATTTAAGGATCTGTTTCATCGCTGCAACAGCTAATTTTGCTTTGGGCTGGCACAGTGACTCCCCAAATGCTTGGGAAAGGTGTTCCCTCAGGAACATCAGCTGGTGTCTCTCTCCACCCCGCTCCCTCCTCACGGTATTTGACTCCCTCATAGTCTTTCATGGAATATCCCCCAGGGTCCCTCCCAGGGCTACGCAGTGCTGTCCTCCTCAGACTCACTTCCCGTGTCTCAGATCACCAGGGACATCTGTCTGTCACAATCCATGGGGTCACAGGTGGAGATGCAGAGGTCTGATAACAGGCTACTACTTAAACATTCACTTCTGTGTACATAACGTGGTTAGAAATGCCATTTATCGAATCAGTCAGGTCAAACACGGGCCCTATTGGCCAGGAGAGTATCCAAACCATTTCAGAGTGAAGGACACTTGAGTCAACGTGACACCTTGGTACAGCCCAATAGTAGGTTACAAGACAAGGCTCCTACTGCGTCCTCACCCCTTGAAAAATCAACATATAGCTGCTGACTTCACATCCCTTGCTGGGCTGGGAATGAGATCGCACGATGGAGAAGCTCAGCCATCTGAAGACTTCCTACTTGCAGAACTCCTTGTCCACAGAAGAATAACCAGATCCAAGCCCAGCACTAATAGCGAGAGACTTTATGGAGAGGATGAAAAAGCTGGGCTGGTAGGCGGCGTTGGCCAAGACAATGCTTGTGCGTCTCGAGCAGAACGTGTCAAGTTGTCACTTGTTCTGCTGGAGAGGGAGCCCAACCGCAAAGACTGCAATTAGGGTTTGTTTGGGGTTTGGGTTTCTTTCTCTTTTTTTTTTTAAAAAAAAAAAAAAAAGCGCTCTAGCAGATGTTTCAACATTGACATTGAAACAATACACGCTTCTGGGACAGATTAGTGCTCACGGCCAGAGCTGAAATGAGTTGTGGTTTGGGAAGCACACGGGGCACCTGTGTGAAAAGCAAGGACCGTAATAAAACAATGCCTGTTCCCAGCTGCCCTCGAAGGTCGTGTGAGCCCGGGCACCGGGAGGATGCTCCACAGCTGACCAGGTTCCAGACAAACAAATGAAGCAAAAGTTTAGGGCATACAGGTAAAACGGAAGGTCCTTCAAAGGGATGGAGTATGAGAACAGTCTTAAGTGCTTCTGGGCTACTTCTATTTGCATCACCTTTCTTATTAGCCAAACAAGCCCCTGACACAAGGTTCCAGCTCCCCATGAGCACAAGCCAATTTGTCCTCAAATAAAAGGGTAAGAAAACTCGACATTTGCTAGGAAACAACATTATTCACCAAGAAGTTGGATCTCTTCTCTAGGGATCCCTTTACACTGGAAGCGTCTCTTGCTCTTCCCAAGGACCGAATGCCTGCTCACATTCTGCATGTAAATATACATTAAAAAAACCTCCCTAGCTGTCAGTGAGCAAATCGTCGAGGCAGTCAGCTGTGCTGCGATGTCACGGGCTGAGAATGTTCTTTTAATTGTAACTGACACACGTAATTATACAACTGATCTGTGCGAACATGATGTTGCCAAGGAACTTAACATTTCACTTCTCCCCAGACTGGCGTCTGCAGAGATACCATCGCACCGAATGAAATATATTAAGACTTAATTGCTTCATGCGATGGGTCTCCAGAGACAGCCAGATAAGTTTACTTGGAGAAAACCGGCTTTGTGCGAAGAGACCCTCAACTCATTTTTCCTCTTTTCCTGGAGGAAGGAACCCCATAATGTAAGACTTTATTTAAGGCTATTAAGTGCAGCAGAATAAAGCAGTCTGCTGCAAAGAGCAGGAGCACCTGAAGGGAGAGGCACGGAGGCAGGCGGACAAGGATAGTCCATGCAGAAGACCATCACAGTTTACCAGCTCCCACTGCCTCCTCTACTTCTGCCAATGGCACTGAGTAAAGCTTTTAGAAGAAAATCAGAAATATTGATAGAACCACAGAATAGTTTAGGTGGGAAGGGACATAGGGAGGTCCGAATTCCTACAAGGCAGAGTCAATTTTCAATCCAGACCAGGTTACAGACGGTAAAAAGAACGAGTCAAAATTATAATTAGACATTCAGATTACTTATAGAATCATTCTCACTAACACCTCATGAAATCCTATTCATCACGGGTAATTCTCAGACCTGGAAAGTCCCTTTTGTATCTGTTGGAGGAGCTCATCCTTGGCTGACTTGTGCAGCATATGGGAGCAACAGAATTCCCCAGGACATAAAGACACAACCCTTGGCAAGTGCTTCCTTCACGATGCCGAATTCGGAAAGAAGACATCTAACTGAGGTCCCAGGAGCTCCATCTTCTGATAACTGGACCCTAAATCAGGGAAGAATTTGGCCCCAGACAGCCTTTCCTCCATCTGCTATAAGACGATGAAAAGAAAACATGCCGCATCTGTGGGCTACAGTCCCTCAGCATCTAAAGACTTCAGTATATTGCATCCTGCTTTTAAAAAAAAAAAAAAAGGGAAGATAACGTTTTTGGATATTTCACAGCTTTTAAAGCCTCTCTGGGCTTTCCTATTTTGGGCAGCATGATTTATGGCTATTGTATCTGCAGCATGATCTTTTTGCTGTTTATTCTTTAAGGCTTTTTTTTTTTTCCCCCCCATCCCCCGGAGACAGGTTGTGTAACCCTCTCCCTACTCTACTCCCAACATTTACAGGGCAATGCTTACACGGGACCAGTCCTTCACGGGAGAGCGGTGGTCAGACCATCGGGGTGTCCTCCTTTCCTCATACCACGGTCTCGTTCCCCTTCCCTGGTTTCACCCAACCGTCCGCTCTCTTCTCCCGTTTCACTTTCCCTGAGTTCACCAGTCTGTTCGAGCACTTCTGCCACGTGTGCAGGGTTTTGGCCGACCAGATCCACATACCCGACGTAATACCCACCAGGAGGGACATGAAGATTTTGAGCATCTCCACTGCCATGTTGGAATCATCTGCCGAATAGCGGAAAATGGCCCAGTTGGAGATTTCGTAGAAATAACAGGCGATGACACAGGTTGCTGGGACGGTGTACAGCACTGAGAAGACACCGATTTTGACCATCAGCCTTTCCAGTTTGTCGGTTTTAGTTCCGTCTTTCTGAAGATTAGACCTGATTTTAAACAAGGCCACCAGTCCCGCTGCAATGAACAAAGTCCCGATGACCAGGTAGGTAAAAAGGGGAGCGACCACAAAGCCCGTCAGCGCATCGAGGTTCTGGTTCCCCACGTAGCACAGACCGGTGAGCTCGTCTGCGTCTACTAATCTCATAATCAAAATGACGATGGTCTTCACGGCGGGGATGGCCCAGGCTGCAATGTGGAAATAAGAGCTGTGCATTTCTATGGCTTCGTGGCCCCACTTGAGCCCGGCGGCCAGAAACCACGTCAGTGTGAGAATAACCCACCAGATGGAGCTAGCCATCCCGAAAAAATACATCAGCAAGAAAATTATAGCACATCCTGTGTTCTTAAGACCTTCTTGGATAAGAACAGGTTCTGCTGCCTCTTCAAAATCACAGGATATCCTTTCCCGGCCCACGGTCAGCCTCACAATATAAGCAATGCTATAAATATTGTAGCACATGCTCAAAAATATGATTGGGCGCTCTGGGTAGGAAAATCTGGATGAATCAATCAGGAAGGTCAGGACCGTGAAGGCAGTTGAGATGAAGCACAGGCTGGCCCACACGGCCATCCAGATATCCGTGAATTCCTTAGCTGACCTGCTGTAGAGACCAGCGTCGTAGCCACACTTCAGGACGCAGTTCAAGCTTCTCTTCACCCAGATGTACTGCTCCGAGTTAGGTCCCATGCTGTGGCACTCTTCTCCGGGCTGCAAGGAGGTCTTGCTGTGAAGGGGAACCTCTTCGTCCCCCGGGCCCTCCATGCACATGTGGTTGTGATCATTCTGGGGTGGGAATTTGCTGCAGTTTAGGCTGTCCGGCCAGGCAAATCCAAATTCTTTTAAAACGGGTTCGCATCTTCTTTTGACGGAGAGGCACATGCCACCACAGGGACCTATGGGGATGTTAATCTTCTCCGTGCACATCGGGACATAGACCGAACAAAGGAAGAACTGGAAGAGAGAAACAGAAATCACAAGTGCGTCAGGGGAAAATTCAACAGGTCCAAATGTAACAAGTTGGGTTTTTTTATTTTTTTTTTATTTTTTCCCCCCGCTTTTTTAGCCGTAATATTTGGTCCTTTGCCTTAAAAAACAGGAAGCAGCATAAAACAAATAAACCAAGAACAATAAAAACAGAAGAGAGAAAAAAAAAAAAAGCAAACCCTAAGAGTGTTGTCTTCTCTCCGTTCAAATGTGGTCCGAAGCCAAAGCCTGAACGTTTTACTCCCTAGATTAGCTCCATGTAAATTTAGCCCATCAGTTTCAATAAAGCAAGTGGGATTTAGCCAGATCTAAACCTCAAGGGTGCAATTTACAAAAGCAAAAAAAAACCAAATTAAAGCGGTTTAAACAAATACATATATTTGTTCTAGGCACTGCCTGGATATTACAGCTAACAAACAAACAGAAGAAAAGGCATTTATTGAATGACTTTGGTTCACGATTCTCCGAAAAAGAATGTGGTTTTCTTTTACCATACGGTCACGGATGTCTTTAGGACAGCAATAAAACACTGTCCTTTTCTCGGCTTTTGAAATAATCGCAATTCTGTGACGCGACAAGAGAAACGGGATTGCGTGCTAATTCGGGAGCTCTGCCCCGAGAAACAAGCTGGTTTTTGTTTGATGAAATCCATGCCCGTGGGGAGGACAAGGATCTTGCCGTTGGCCTGGGAAAGAAACTCCTGGGCTGGAAGTCCCGGAGGAGGTGCCCAGCAGATCCCAGGAGCCGGCTCCCTTGGGTGCCCCTCATGTCCCAGGGGCGCAGCACCTCGGGGACAACAGAAAGGGAGATGGGGACGACCAGGCAAAGCTCCGGGAACCCCAGCGTTCCCCAGGAGCACCCCCGGGACCATCCGTGGGGCTCCCCGCCGACTTCCCGGGGCTGCCCCCGCCCGCTCCCCGCCGCCTCCCGCACCTCGGCCCGGGATGAACCGCGCTCCTCCCGCGCAGCGAGGAACGGCTCCGAAAGGCGGCGGGACTTTCGGGGTGGGTTTTGGGGTTTTTGGACTGAGCCGAGGGGAA
>JAHREE010149777.1:0-24471 GCA_033628505.1 Tringa tobata | reverse complement strand
CAGGGACAAGGGAGCAGAACAAAGCTGTCAGATCTTTAAGGACACTTGCCATAGGGTACCAGAGCTCTTGATCCCCAGATGTAAGAAATCAGAAAAGAAGGGCAAGAGATCAGCATGGCTGAGTCAGGACTGCTTGTCAAGATAAAGAACAACAAGGAGACACATAAGCGGTAGAAACAGGGACAGGGGTCCTGGGAAGAGTACAGGAACACTGCCCAGCTGTGTAGGGATGTGGTTGGGAAGGCCAAGGCACAACTGGAGCTGAACTTGGCAAGGGACACAAAGAATAATAAGAAAGGCTTCTACAGGTATGTCAGTCAGAAAAGGAAGGTCAAAGAAGGCACACTGCCCTGATGAACAACACTGACAAACTGGTAACAATGGACAAGAATGCAACTAGTGCCCTACAGCTTTTTGGCTTCAGTCTTCACTGGCAACCTCTCTCCCCACACCTCTTGACTGGACGGACCACAAGGCAGGGACTGGGGGAGCAAAGTCCCTCCCACTGAAAGAGATCAGGTCCGTCACCACCTGAGGAACCTGAACATACAGAAGTCCATGGGACCTGATGAGATGCATCCCAGAGCCCAGAGGAAATTGGCTGATGCAGTTGCCAAGCCACTCTCTGTGATATTTGAAAAGTCACGGCAGTCAGTGAAGTCCCTGGGAACTGGAAAAATGGAAACATTGCACCCATTTCTTAAAGGAGTAGAAAGAAGGGCTCTGGGAACTACCGACCTGTCAGTTGCACCTCTGTGCCTGGGAAAATCATGGAACAGATCCTCCCGGAAGCTCTGCTAAGGCACATGGAGGACAGGCAGGTGATTCAAGACAGCCAGCATGGCTTCACCAAGGGCAAGTCCTGCCTGACCAAACTAGTGGCCTTCTATGGTGGAGTGACTATGTCAGTAGAAAAGAGTTGTGAATGTCGTCTATCTGGACTTCTATAAGGCCTTGGACATGGTCCCCAAAAATCCTTCTCTCTAAATTGAGGAGATATTGATTTGATGGGTGGACTGTTTGGTGGATGAGGAATTGGTTGGATGGTCACATCCAGAGGGTAGTGGTCAACAACTCAATGTCCAGATGGAGATCGGTGACAAGTGGTGTCCCTCAGGGGTACGTACTGGGACCAGTACTGTTCAGTATCTTCATCAATGACACAGACAGTGGGATTGGGTGCATCCTCAGCAAATTTGCTAACAACACACCTGAGGGACAAGATGCCATCCAGAGGGACCTGGACAAGTTTGAGAAATGAGCCCCTGTGAATCTCATGAGGTTCAACAAGGCCAAGTGCAGTGTCCTGCACTTGGGTCGGGGAAATCCCTGGTATCAATACAGGCTGGAGGATGAAGGGGTTGAGAGCAGCCCTGCCGAGAAGGACTTGGGAGTACTGGTGGGTGAAAAGCTGGACATGAGCCAGCAATGTGCACTCACAGCCCAGAAATCCAACTGCAGCCTGATGGGCTGCATCAAAAGCAGCGTAGCCAGCAGGTCAAGGGAGGTGATTTTGCCTCTCTACTCTGCTTTGGTGAGACCCCACCTGGAGTACTGTGTCCAGCTCTGGAGTCCTCAGCACAGGAAAGACGTGAACCTGTTGGAGTGGATCCAGAGGAGGCCACAAAAATTGTAAGAGGACTGGAACACCTCTCCTATGAGGAGAGGCTGAGAGAGTTGGGGTTTTTCAGCCTGAAAAAGAGAAGGCTCCAGGGAGATGTTATTGCAGCCTTTCAGTTCTTAAAGGGGGCCTACAGGAAAGATGGGGACATATGTTTAAGCAGGACCTGTTGCAATAGGACAAGGGGTAATGGCTTTCAACTAAAAGAGGGAAGATTTAGACTAGATAAGAGAACATTTTTTTACACTGAGGGTGGTGAAACACTGGCCCATGTTGCCCAGAGAGGTGATAGATGCCCCATCCCTGGAAACACTCAAGGTCAGGTTGGACTGGGCCCTGATCAACCTCATCTAGTTGAAGATGTCCCTAGTCACTCCAGGGAGGTTGGACTAGCTGGCCTTTAAAGGTCCCTTCCAACCCCAACTATTCTATGATTCTGTGAAGAGAAGGAATTATCTCTCTTTGTTTTAAAAAAAAAAAAAATTATAAAGAACTTTGAATGGAGGCCAAAACCCTTTAGGAAGAAAAAATTTCACAGGAAGTGACAGTAACAGTGGTAAACAGCATCTTTATGCTGACATTTTACTTTTAAGCAGGTAACATTGCTTTGAGAACTGGGGTTTCACAAGGCCAAACCGTTACCTTCTCAAAGCCATAAGAAAGTACAAATACACCACCCACTTCGTGTGTGTTCATGCCTTCATCTGCCCACAGTAAAACGACACCAAGTGCTCCATATCTGTGCTCTGTTTACCAAGGGAAATGTACAGCTTCCATGTAAACAACACACCTGTGTGTCAGCGAGAGCCTGTGGCAGATTTACTTGCATGTGTGGTTTTAAACTATCAAACAACCTGCATAAAATGAAATGTAGGTTTCTTTAGTCTACTTGCTAGCTGCCTGACTAAAAGAAATACAATACAGCCTTGAAATGTAAAACATTCAATCTGAGCACATGCTAATGTAGCTGCAAGCCACAATGAGCAGGTTTTCATTTCTTTAATACAAAGCCAGACTATTTAATGCTACAGTAACAAAATAATTGTGCGGTTAACGCCAATCAAAAACTGCTGACAAAGGTTACATGAAGCTGAAAGACTATTTAATTCTGATGGCACTTTTACAGGATGACAAACTTTTGCAGTACACACATGATATATATATATATATATACATGTTAAAAGAGTAAAGTTAAAAGGCTTAAGTCCTGGAGGGTTATACAGGCAAGTTTTCCAGGGAGCATCTTGATAATTTTTGGCCTTCACATTCACTTTCTTCAGGCTGTGGTGTATTTTTGCTTTAACTTACCTCTCATCTCCAGAGCTCCTACGAGATGGAATCAGCACCACAGCTCACTGACGGGAGGACTTCACCAACCTCCTGCTCCCAACTTTCTTTACCCTATCAGGACACTGGAAGAATCTAAGATCATTTCTGAATTTAAATCTTCATTGAGCAGTCACAAATTTAGCTGAGCCATTTGCCCTCGGTATCTGCTAGCTCTGCACGAGCGTCCACTTTATGTTACTGAGCTGCAAACATTGAACAAGGAAGACTGAAGATATTCTGATGACACTGCATTTTCCCAGAAACAGGTGATAAAATAGCCACATTTAGACTGATTCTGGGACAGCCTTTGAGTTGAGACAGACATTAATTGGCCTTCAAAAAGCTGACCCGCAGGAGAAATTCTACAGCAATCATGAAGTCCCTCAGAAACGTGTGCTGTTCTACAGGAACACCTTGGCCCAAAGGTGGTGCTTTTTTACATCCTGTGCAGCCTCGTTTCCATCAGTCCATCTGCACAGAGTTTAAATTAGCTCAAAAATGAGCCTTCTTTTTCCTGATATTAACACTTTGATCATGGTCATGCTGTTCTAAAACTATCTTGTAATAGAAGCCTTACTGGCTTTTTTTTTATTATTTGTCACCTATTAAAATAAACCTTTACTGTTTCTACTTTCTGTATTTACAAGTGCGGCATTATTCAGGCTTGGGATTTGGAGGAAAAAAAAATTAAAAAAAAAAAAATCTTTCTTAATGTTTTAAAAACTCTTATTAAAATGTCAAGTCATCAGTTTCACATTCGTGATCCATTCTCTCATAGGCTCTTACAAGCAATTACAGAAGTCCCTTTTTATAAGTTATTTTGCATTTGCTGGTTAATTCCATATAATCTGTATTGGTATGCATTCTCTGCACTGTTGTTATAGCGATAAAGAGCAGCACAGGAGCTGTTAGTGTCTAAATTGACATTAAAAGCAACCTGCTATCTGACCTAGAGATTTAATTGCCTATAAATAAGCTGCGCAGGCAACAAGTACAAAACAATATATTCCTATAAAAAGACTACGGGCTGCAGAGTACAATTGAGTAGAGTAAGGTTTGTTTAACTAATTAAGTGTTACCATGCTGTGGATTGACTTCCTATTTTGCTGAAAATGGCTTGCTGTGCTCTAAAACATTATGAAAAAAAAAAAAAAATCCTTGAGCTGCTTTCTTACCACCAAAACAAGTCATTGGCTGTCACTTCATTAGTTTTCTCTTTTACTTGGAGAGTAACTAGTTCTCTAGGTACCTGCTGGGGGAGTAAGAGGAGATGGTCTCCCAAGCACTACGAATTTGTCTTTTATGGTGATTTTAGCTCTTTGGGAATACTAATTTCCAGCAGCATCACAGGTGTGTGCAAGTCTGGCACTACCCTTCCTCTCATGCTTGTCAAGAAAAACATACTTCCTTGATGTAGTCTTTGTTTTCTCACAGTTGGTATGGAAACTTGCTTCAACTCAAAGTCATAATACAGACAAGTCTCGGTAATTACATGCAGAAAACAAACACACAACACCTAATTTTTTAAAAAACCTACATCTCCTTAGCCCTTGGTAATTACAAGATTTTGAGAAAGTCTTTGTTTTTCTGCTCAAAACATTACTTCGGGATATCCAAATATCCTCTGTTGCCACACAAGTTGCAGGTGCTCGGCTTTTCCAGAACTGTGGTGGTTTTAGTCATGAGATCAGTGCAGAAATATGCAGTTTTACTTCAAGCCCAGATCCATAGCTGTGATCAGCAACTAGGCTCTTAGAAAAAGGAACGCTGCTTTGCATGTTCTCTTGTGACTTCCTTAGATAACAAGAAACTACACCACATACCGTGCGTGTGCCTTTGTGTCCCCTCAGTTCATGCAGAGCGGCTCTGGGGATGACAACCAATGTCCAGGGCCTCATTCTGCTCTCATTGGTTACTAATGGGCTTAACTCCAATGAAAACACATCTGTAGAGCTCAAGTCACAGCTGATCCATGGCTCGTGAGGACCAATGCTAAAGTCTGCCTGAAATGGGATCCTGTGCCAAAGAGACTTGTGCCAAAGCCTTAAGCCACACAAGAAGAAGACAGAAAGAGCACAGATGTGTAAATCTGCACAAGATCCCTGGAAAGGGATCACAAAGTCTGCTCCTGTGACTTAATTTTAAGGACTAAATGGTTTCAGAACTAATAAAAATATTTTTGCTCATGTTTTTACATCAGTACTAATGAAGTGTCATGTTCTGGGGTGTAGGTGGATTAAAAGAGGAGGCAGAAAGGAATTTTTCCTCCTCCTGATTTTTTATATGCCAAAATTGTGGAGATGAATTTTGGGAAAGCGCTACATACCTTTGAATCATCAGGTACTGACTGGAATGAGACAGTGGAGTCGGGAATTACACATCAGCTCCGTTACGACAAGTCCTGTCTCTATGTAAAAGCACGAGGCCCCAAGCTGTCCCTTGTGCGGCTTGTATTTAAAGCTGGCCCTGCAGATGAGGTTCTGAGAGAAAGGCAGGATCAGTTCTCTTGAAAACAAAAAAAAAGCTGATATTGAAATCAACATTGACAGGGAGAACAAACTATTTAAAGTGCCAGAATAAAATCTGTCTCTAATTTTTACAGTTAAAATGTAATAAAAGCCCACAGTAAGAGATAACTGGACAGGTGTTTTTTTCACTGTGTTGACGAGAATACTAATCTATCAGTCTGGTATGAAAGCCCATGAAAAGTGATACTGAATAGGCCACCTCGAGCAAATATTTCAAGCCTACAAATAACCACTGGCACACTTTCAAAACACTTGAAGTTCCAAACTACAATTTTTTTATAATACCCCTTTCCAAGTAACAATAGATTTAACAAGGACTACTACTGCTTGGCTAAAGCTCACACCTGTGTTTTCATAAATAAATGTCAGTAAAGCCCTGGGGGTTACGGGAGTATTGGTAGTTTATGACTGTTCTGAGCAACTTTTGCATTCTAGTTAGAAATTTCAGTTTCCCGCAAGGACATATTTAAAAGGAGGCTGTGTGAGACTGGCACATCCTAAGATTATTGCTGTTTTCTAAAATTGCAAATAAGCACCAATTAATTAAATTGTTTTCAAGTAAGAGCTAACCTCAACATTCTGCAAGGTTCCCCATTTGGGTTATATTAAACATCCTATCAAGATAAACCACGTCATTTGGTATCCGTGGAAAACACTCTAGATGCAACGATTCTATCTCCATCTGCAGGATTACAGCATGCACCGCTCTGCAAATTTTGCCAAATGAGTATGATCCTGTATTGCATGCACTTTTGTTATTTATAAACCAGAAGGGTTGAATTAGTTTCTACAATTATAGATAAGCCTTCTATGATTCAAAAAAACACACTGAACACAAACTCCACGTGGAGCGACAATTGCCATTCACATTATTGCGAGATTTGAGGTATTCTTGAAGAGAAAAGGCACCAGTGAAGTCGTTGGATCCAGATGTACAGAATGACAGGAAAGTGTTCAATTAACGCCCTATTGAAGAAAAAGACACATTTCAGTACAACTTTTTTTTTTTTAAATTCTCTAAATTGGCGTGGCTTCGAGATGGGCATACATTCACACTGCTTGAAATCCCTCGCTTCGCTTCAGTGTTATCACTTAGCTATCTATCTCTTGGGATTTTGAAAGGCACAGAACCAGCAGGCAGACAGGTAACTGCCTCTTGTGCAGGGAAGAGAACATGTTTTACTTACAATAAGTAAATAAAGGCAACCAGCAGAGAGAACTCATGAGAGTGGACTGAGTAGAGTGGAAAACAAGCTGTCTTCCAAGTCAGAAATTTCAGCCTTTTTCCATACACACAAAAAAAAAAAAAAAAAAAAAAAAGAGGGCTACCCATTTTAAAAAATAAGGCTCGGGCAAGTATTTTAGAGTGAAACACCTTCAGCTCGTTATTTTATCTCTTTGCTCAGTTGTTCAAGGGTTTAATGTGTGAAGACTGTGAGTCATTATGAACTAATAAGCCCACTTACTTGGGCTTCCGCTCCTCACTGGTGTAGGGCTGCGGCTTCGAGACAACTGCAAGGCAAAGAGAAAAGGGAACTCAGGTGTGCTAAAGAACTGCACCCAGGAAAGGCACCCGGGGACCCAGCAACGGTCAGAAAATCCACACGTGTTACTCCATCAGTGCAGCTCCACTGCTACCAAGTCAAATTCAACAACTGTCTAGTTTTTCTTTCACATCCTGCACGCACACAAAAAAGCGAGTCTTACCCAAAGCCTCTCACGTTTTCAATGTTCACATTTTAAGTTGAGGGCGCCTATGTCAATTTAATAAGACGGGCTAACAATTAGAGAAATATACATGACTTTTTACAGAAATAATTTAAAATATTGTGTAATTGCACCATGTGCAGAACTCTGATAAGGTTTCACATAATTTATTAGTACCACCTCAGTTCTTCCCCTCCTGCCCACCCTACATTGATTTTCTGCTCCTTCGAGGCATTAAAGGGTAAATTCAGATTACTGATTCCAGGAGGCAGGGACCATATGCTGTACATGTACTGCAAGATGACTAAAGCACTTCCAGATGATACAATTAGTTATTCAGAAGGATGCTGAAGCAAGTGGGGGGCAGGGGGAAAGCAGAGGGAGACCCACAGTTGACACTTCAAAGAATCTAACTATGATCTACTTAGTTCTCATACAGTATCTCCACTGATAATTATACCAGGCAATAACTATCATCTTCACCAGCAAAGGCATTTATTCCCAATGCTAAAATATACATCAGCATTTTTAAAACATTGCCTAGATTCTGAGCTTAAAATACTTGTTGCTATTTCTACTACAAGCATTCAGCTGGGGCTTACACGATGAGACACAAGAGGACTGGTGCTACGGCTACGGCTGCGGCTGCGACTTCTGCTTCTACTTCTACTTCTGCAAGACCACTACGAGAGAAGAGTTTGACAAACTTAATAAACGTCCTTTCATAAAAGGAAGACAGACTCAACAAGCTGACTTGCCATGCCAGAGACAAGGCTTGAGGACAAAGAGTAAACAGAGCAAACTTTGTTCTTAGAACAGGCTCTGCCAAGTGTCATACACCTGCATCATGAATACATGAAGGCACATGGAACTATTCATCCTAAATACAGGATGGGGCACTAAAACCTAACTACATTTGATACACACAGCTCCAGCCATCCAGGGAACAATCAAGAATTTATCTTTTTAAACCTTAAAATGCTGTTTAAATCCAATGAATTCGCTTAACACGTTCCTTAACAAAAGTACATACCAGAGCTCCTCTTTTTGTGACTGCCTCCCCCTTCACAACTACAATGTCATTTTCCATCAGAGCAGGCCATACATGATAGGCCACCAAGGCAGCTGTGAAATCAGAGTCAAAACTGCGATGGTACCTGTTGAAACGCAGAGTACAAGAAATGTCTGCATGTAAGTGCCAAAAGATAAACACGATGCTTCAAGTCATCAGTGCTGATAAAAAGCAGAATACTAGTTTCAGCTCATAAACATCCTTCTTGACAATATTTCTGTATCACAAAAATAAGTACTCTTTAAGTGAACCTGTACAAGAAATGCATTTGTAAGACAGATTTAGCAGAATATAATGTCTACTTATACTGAGAGACACTCCAGTAAAGCCATCTCACACCTCAGAAGGCCAGTTATTCCTGCATAAGCCCCACTCAAGGCAGGGTCTGTGGGTCCACCAACAGATTAAATCTCCAAAGCAGCATTTTGGCATCTTTCTGAAATATCTTGCGAAAACAAGATCACTATAAAGAAAATTACAGAAATACTCTCTCTCAACTATAAAGTTGCATCCTAGAACCTTATGAAACAGAAGAGGCAATTTTATTAGCAAGATCCTCAGGTACTGATAATGAAACAGCAACCTATTAGCTAAGAAAAATTATTTTGAAGGCCTGTATTAATATACCAGATATATTACCTCCCTAAGTCTGCAATATTGGCTGAATAATGCATGCCTGCTTTGTGGATTCAAACTCAAAATAAATACCAACTAACTGAAATAAAAAATAGCAATAATATAGCAAAAGCAAAAATACTAATGTATATACATTACTAATGTATATTCAAATGCAATTTATATAAAACAATGTTGTAAATAGAGGCATGAAGCTTTGCATGGAGGAAGGTATAGGGTATGATGAGGTTTTGCCAGCCCTTTTATAGAATAGTATCACACATAACCAACAGAACTACTTGAATTTCTACAAGTTTTGTTCCATTCCCGAGTTCCACATATATAAGCCCCATATTTATCTATATAGATGGATATACGTGTATATGTCTCCCACAGCAGCACATGTAAAGATATTACACCTTTTTTGAAGGCCACACGCATCAAGTAGGTGGAGAAAGCATCCCAAGACTATCCCATAGCCCTGCTGCCTTCTAAGTTCAGCCAATAGCTTTGGGTATCAAGTAGCTAAATGCCTGATATCTAGAGAGGATCAGTAAGTACACATGTATGATTCTGCCCTCTCCTGTTGAAGGGGTACTTTTATCTTCTCTATTTCTCTCCTTGGCTTCTCAAGTTCTTCCACATCTGGGTTCCATTCTATTTTAAATTATTATTAGAAACCTCCTTATTGATGTGGCTTTTCTTGCTTTTGAGAGCAATTCTTTTTTGAGCTATCAATCCTATTAAATTTCTTGAAGGCATGGAAGTACCCTACAGTTCTCTACCAGAGAACAAAGCAGCCAGCCCTGACTCTATGCAAAAAAACAAAAACAAAATGTTGTGGTGTGCAGTTTTTAAACAAAATCCCCATTTTTAAAAGGCACTTTTTCTTTTTGCTCAGCTCTAAACCAGAAGAGATGGGGAATGCATTAAGATCCATATGTCGTACAGCAGCCACAGCCTGGAGGTCACAGCGCACATGTCGATGATCCTGGTATCAGACACCAACTGCCAGATCTCAGTAAACTTGGCTTTTACAAAATGGGCCACAAAGGAGGAACAAAGATGCACACATTTTATGAACACTGGAGGCAGATAGAGACTGCCAGGGAAAGGAAAGCTGATGAAAATTTTCCTCCTAAAGTGTCAATTAAATATGCTCTAGAGACTGAAGTTTATCCAGAAAATTGCTCTGATCTTCATTAAAAAAAGCTGTTGACATGGTCTACATCCTGGAATTTATACACCATCATAAACCTTAAAGACACACCAAATTCACTACAGACCAGGAATATTTACCCCACTTTAATGTATAGCATCTATCTTAAACCTTTATATTAATTAGGAAAGAAGATTTTTTTTTAATAGTAAGAATCCAACTGAAAATAGAGAGTTCTTACTTGGTCTCACTGAAGAGTTCTCCATCAATACCAAAGGCAATATCAAGAGGAGGACTGAGTGTCTGCATTGAAAAAGCCATACGGCACAACTCTCGAATCAAAGTGCTGATCACAATGAAATCAATTTCTGGTGGAAACGAAATCTTTGGGTTGACGTTCATGGAGCGAATTACTTCCTGAAAATAAACACAACTGAGTAATTTGAGCTCACTAACACTTTTATTCACAGACAAATATGGAAATCCCTCTTAAATATACCTCTCAGCTTTCTACATTTAAAAATCAGTATAAGAGACTCCCAGCAATGTTGTCTTAGGCTATTGCAGAAAATATTAGCTTCAGAAAGAACGTACTGTTATTTTAGAAATAAAATGAGAGCTACATCATTGACCTCAGTCTTAGGAGGGAGATGCAGTTTTTCAGTAGAGCACAGACTTTAAGAAAAATCTGAAGTTCAGCTTACATTTATTTTATTAAGACAGTTACACTGTATCTTGCCAAAAATATTACTCTGGCACAGAGACATTGAGGCAAATAAAACAAGTGATTACTGGGCCATACCACAATATTATTTTGGAAAATAAACTTCTACAAGACATAAAATCCACGCGCCAAACTGTTTTTCACCTTCATGTTGCAGTGCATTTCTAGTTTACACACTCCAAGTTTATTTTGCTACTGAAATAGGTCAATAAGTTCCTTCCCCACTGCCCTTGACTTACGTTGACACTGGCTTGAACGTCATACAGATCCTCGTGGCGAACTATATAATCCAGGACAGTGTCTTCAAGAGACTCAGGCCCTGAGTGACCTAGAGACAGAGTCTCTCTTACACGTACTTTGAACTGCCTGTAGGCCATCTTTGCTGCATGAAAAGACTCCTGCAAGCATAAAGCACATCCAGTTAAATCCAGGAGACTGAGATTAATTTTTTAATCAATTATCCGAGAGGATGAACTTAATCTAGTATCATCATTGTAAGGAGGAATGCAAAATGCCGCTGTAAAAGTGAAAGTTAAAAATAGTACTCATCTGGGCAGACTTCTCTGATTAAATCAAGGGTGATTTATCTGCAGAAGACAGCATTGAAAAGCTTCCCACATAACCTTCTATTTTTATGTAGAATTCCATCACACACCAACAATCAGTGGAATCACATTCAAAGACGTCAAGAGCAGAGCCGAGTAATAGCCTTTTAGGTGCCACAGCCTGACATGTTGGAAAAGAGCACCTCTTGTCTCTTGGGAAGAAAGGTTGAACTAGAGAACGTTAATTGAATAACAGTTGTGGTGAAAAAGAAATAAATCAGTAAATTTACACACCGGCATTCTGACACAGGTACACGCTACTTCAATTGTACAGAAAAGAAGATTAAGTACAGAAAACTGAAAACAAATTTCTTCAGACTGAGCTCACAGTAAATGTGAGGTACCTAGGTAATATCAAGGGACCCAATAAAACTAGAAACGCACATAGCTACAGGTAAGAGGGAAGCATGATACAGCAAGATTTTTAGCTTTCTAAAACGTAGTATTCCCAAAAGAATTCAATGAGATGAGGCAGTGTTGATTAGTGCAGGAATCATCTGCCTTTCAGAGCCATTCAGTCTTCTTATGTGCCCTTTTTTGGCACCTGTACTGTAGATCATCCACCCTGTCCGAATGTGGGGACAGGACAGTCAGAAAAGGACACTAAATTGAGAGTTCAAAGTAAAACTGTGAGGGAAAGAAAGGAAAATGAAAAGGGAAAAAAGAAGTGGTGTTTTCTTCTCCATACTTCACAGAAATGCTAATTTGCACACCATTTAATCTAATCCAGCCGTAATATTTCATAAAACACTTCTGGCCTGTAAACCAAGAAAAATTTATTTTTTTTTTTCCTTACCACAGCTGCAATGTATATTATTCTTTGCACCATCTCCATGTCACTGATGTACGTCCTCAAAAGGGTCTCTGCATCCAAGCGTTCTTCAGCGTAGATGTCCCCAAAGCGAGCGATCAGGCAGGCGCGACGCGAAGCGTTGGTACGCCTGGCGCGGCCCGGAGAGCAGCTCCTCAGGCAAGGGGGACTCGGGGACCTGTTCTCAACGCGCCTGGGGGAAGGAGAGCGGCTCCGCGCAAGCCTAGGACAGACAGGTAAAGAAATACGAGGTCATTTCACCTTTTGCACAGTGCAGAGTTTTGTGTCAATTTAGTTATTACCAGGGTTAAGGCGAGATTTTTGAGCCAATGTAATTAAAGAAGTGAAGCTGCAGCCGGTTAGTCGAATACGAAGGCATTTGTGTCAATACATTTTATGGGCTAGAGCCTGAACAATAAGATTACAGTAATTCCTAAAGTGTGTACAGCCAAGCACTTTGTTCTGGGGAAACACACTTGGAAATACACAACTTTCTGAACTCCTCTCTACAACTCCCTGAAAGGAGGGTGTAGAGGGGCAGGGGTCAATCTCTTCTCCCAAGTCATAGGCGATAGGACAAGAGGAAATGGCATCAAGTTGCACCAGGGAAGGTTCAGATTGGATATTAGGAAAAATTTTTACACTGAAAGGGTTATTAAGCATCGGAATGGGCTGCCCAGGGAGGTGGTTGAGGCACCATCCCGGAAGGTATTTAAAAGACAGGTAGACATAGTGCTTGGAGATACAGTTTAGTGATGGTTTTTATCAGAATTAGGTTGATGGTTGGACTAGATGATCTTAAAGGTCCCTCCCAACCTAGACAATTCTCTGATTCTATTCATAGTAATACTTTGGAGATTTGTTTCTCTTTCAGCACCACTGAAGAGTTTTAAAGTCAAACAAGTGAGAATATAAAAACAAGTTCTGCCCTGTAATGGTACGGTATTCAAAGAGGACTTATAAACAAAAAAAAAAAATAACCATCTCCTTTTATCCAGTACAGCTGCTCTCAATGTTTTGTAAAGCTACTCTCTTTGCTGTTTTGCCAGAAACTTCACATAGCTGCCTGAAATGAAAACATTTGGGCACTAGAGAATTCAATTAAAGAGTTTATGTCCCTTCATAACAAAGTACAAAAGCTTAGTTTTTGTCATTTTCAAAAGCAGAGGGAATTCATGCTGCCTAACATGAACAATTTCTCTGTCACAGTTCTGTGACTTTTCTGAATAATGCCTCTACCTGCTCTGGAGAACAGACTTTTGGGCATCCAGGATAGAAATCTCATCCCGCAGTATTTGAATCTGCTGCTCATAGTCATTCAGACGTTCTAACTTCCACAGGGCATCCTTCTCTTGGGCACGGGAAGTCTTCAGACTTAACCACACAGAATAAAGTCAGTCATAAGATGTCCTTCTACCAACGCAAACCATCTATCAATTAATCCTCCTCATCAAATGGAAAGAACAGAAAAAGAGGAGAAATATTGATCAAGCTCCTTATGCTGAAATACAGGGAATAAAGAGTTAAAAAAAAAAAAGCATACTCCAAAGCATACTCTTAATAACACTTTAAAAAGTAAAAGTGTACTGGGGCAGGAGACTGGATACACTACACTTTATGTTACAGGAGAGATCCCTGGTGAACATTTGGTGTCCTTGCACAAGCTCAGATGATGAGACCAAAGACAGAAACTGGTTTCTTTCTCATATTTAAGATATTAAGTAAACCAGCTCAGTTTTCTTTCCTACAGTTCAAGACTCTAGGTATTTTCTTATATCAGGTCCTCGGGTTCTTTTCTTTGCTGGAATGTATCAGTCAGTCAAAGGATATCACGGATGGTATTATTGAAGCAGTATCAAAAGATTCCTTCCCTGCTCTCCCCAAGAGAAGCAGTGTTTCTTAAACATTGGCAGACAACCAGTTAAGCAAGTTTATCTCCTGTCCTTTACTCTTACTTAATGTTAGAAAGTATCCCAGCATCTCTGCTTTCCTTCCTAACACAGATAGTGCTGCTGTTTGCTTTTTTCCAAAAGAAAAATAATTACAAATGGATGACTTCCTATTAATTTTGGAGGCGTTCAGTCAGTCCTTCCTTTTCTTTACTGAAGGGCCCTGAGATTTTTGAGGATCTGAACCAATGGAAGGTGTAGCACCTATCGGTTGACAAGCTTCCTGTTCCGACTTTTGAAGGAGCAGGGTGACAGAGAGGACCACAGGTAGTAAGGCCAGCACACCTGCTAAGAGGAAAGATGGTCCTTCTAACCTGGGTAGGAAAAGCTGCAGATACAATTACAATCCCATGGGCATCCTTAGTCAACTGCTCCAGCGGGGACTTCTAGCAGAGTCCTAGAGGGCTAAAAAACTCTAATTTACAACTGGGAAAGGAAAGTAGATTTGGGAAGATAGTTCTAGAGATAGAGATGGGGGGAAATCATTATGTACCAACGAACAAAAAAAGGTGAAAAAAGCACAACACTAGTCAGACCTTCCTTAAATTGCCATGACAGATAATGTAGACAGACAATGCAGTGTTAATAGCTATCCTAGAGAAAAGATAAATAAGAAGTAATCATTTCACTCCTGTATTTTCTTTTTGTTATTTACCCCTATTCACATAGGATTTTTCAGAAGGTTCTAAAGCAATTTTTGATGTTCCTTATCTCACTGCTGTGAGATCCACAAAGCTTTCATCTATTCATCATGACAGCAGATAACGATTACAAATACAAACAGATGCTTAATTATAGATCTATCAGGAGAGGGGCGAAAAAAACAACCCAAAACCCTCCAAAAAACAGGAGAGCATATGACAGACTGAAACCAGCAGAAATACCTGCATCTTTCATTGTTCATCACAAGTTATATGGTAAGTCACAAACATAAGAAAAGCTACCACTGAAAATCAATGTTTCTCTCTTTGTAAGAAAAACTGAACACCAAAAGGAAAAAACCCAACATTAAGACAGACACATTTATGAATTACCCACGCTGACTTTTGTAAGCCTTAACATTAATCCTTTCCATGCTAATTAAATCAGTTTCCCTTGATTTATTGTTCATTCACTCTACTGCTAAATAATAATCTGAAATGAAGAGAGTACTATCATCTTTCTGTTATGGTTAAAGAGATGTAGATGTTACCAAAAAAAATAATGGAAACAAGCAAGGCAAAATATAGTTCCTAAAAAAGCAGAACAGTGGGTTTTTATAACCCACTTTTTTTTTTTAAGGCTATAACTAGTGTATTAAACCCCCCCTATCTGACCATTTAAAAATACAATAGGTGTCTTCAGCCAGTTTCTCAGGAGAAAATACAATAGCCTTGAGAATGTGTGTCAAGTATCTGCTTAATGCTGTTTGGATAAAGCAGGGGACTCACAGAACCACAGAAAGATTTGTTTGGATAAAGCAGCCCACTGCTACCCTCCATTCTCAAACACTTCATTAACGATAAAATCCCTCACAGTTCCCCCCCCTCCCCATCCTTGGGCTAAACCCGACTCATTCACTCAGATTGCCTTGAAATTCAAGGCAAGAATAACTCGATGTCATTTTGGGCCAGAGGCCTGTTTAATCTATTTTTAAGAGCCCCCCTGCAACACCGACACCACAAGGTCTTAAGGTAACCAATTCAAGTTACCATATTGGCTGTTAATAATTACAAACATGTTTGTCAAAATTTCTTCCTGCCAATCTATATAACAGGTTCTCCATTCAGCAGATGAAGAAAATGTCCTCTTGACCTCATTTACTTCAAAGTGAGTCGTCTGACTTTGTTAAGCTCGATTAGACCTTGGCACGAGGCTAAGCACCCTAGTAGTAAGCTTCTATTTATAATAATATTAATAGGATTTTGTTCAGTCTGCATATAACAACAGGTTTCAGTACACTATATTTTTTGTCTTCCCCTGAATAACTTCCAATTCCTTTTAAACTTTAAAAATTTGTATTTTCCTTCAAAATTCTGCAGCAAATAGCTAAACCCTGTTATAATTAATACCTTAATGCAATAACAACTAATACTGGCTAATAGAATTTAATTAAATTGAGCCTAGAGCACGTTTTTTCTAACAGCCCAGGAGACCAAGATGTTTGCAAAACATGCTTTGATTTAAGTATGCGAGACAGCCAGACTGTAGACAAGAGGAATGAAATCATTCCATCATTAGCTATTTTAAAAGTCTCAAAAAACAAGTTTATAGACAAAGATGCAAACTGTTCCTTGTGTAAAAAAAAAAAATAAAAATAATAAATCCTGTCCTAAGTGTCACAGATCAGTTCTGACCTCACTTTCTCTACTTTTAGAAGGATCCTGGTTTTGACAGGCAGGTGAAGACTAGGCAAATCTGATTTCACCCAACTGAAAGGGTTCAATTTTTGAAAAAAATTATGCACAGAGCATGAAAAATAGCACCTTTGCTTCAATCAAAAGTTGAGTTCCCAAGCAGAAGATGCAAGTGCAGAGTGTCAACTAAACTGAGAGCAAACGTGAACCTTAAGTATGTGGAGTTTACAGAATTCCTGAATTTGCAGGAAGACAGGGATGTTTTGTTTTTCTATCAGTAGCACAAATGGCAGCATGAGTTTCTGTTCAGTCTGCGTTAAGACCTACACACGGGAATTGTGAGATGCTTTATATCCTACTAATAATCCTACTAATCATGAAGACAGCAGTCAGGCTATACCTAAGAATCAAGGAGTTATATGAGCTACTTTTCACCCAACAAATCAAAAGAGCCTATTTCGTAGGAATAAGAGTTTATACACCAGGTAGCCACCCAAAAAATTAAAATCCAAAGTGATCAACACTTGCTAGGAAAGCCCATGGGTGAAATCTGACAATTAACATCATTCTAGAAGCAATGATAATCATCTGGAGACGAACAAGTGATATTCAACTTGATAGTAGAAGTAGAAACCCTAACTGCCTGAGGTTTTTTTGATTGCTTATTGTTATCAGGAGTAACTCATCCTCTCAGTTGCCCTAAAAGGAAAGATAAACTCATGTTTTAAACAGTTACAGTTTAAACAGATAAACAGTTACAACCTTTCATACAGCTCAAGCAGCAAAGTCAAGTTTCCTCCATTTTTAAGAGGAGCAATGCTATTTAACTGAAAGGCTGCAAGCATTTATTTAGAGCTTGACTATATTTTCACTGTTGGTCAGTTACCACAAGAATTAACATGCTGTTGGAATTCATTTCCAACACCTTTCTATTCTTTTCTGATAATATAACACACACACACAAAAAACCCAAAACCAAAACAAAAGAAGATGTGGGTTACATTTCATAACAGTCAAGAATAATTACTGCTTCTAGAACTGCTTATAGGTCAAGCCACAAAAGGAAATTAGTTCTACGGACTCCTGTCTTGAGATGGTAGGTTCCCCAGCCGCACCCTTACTGATCCAGATTAACTTCCAGATGTGACCAACACACTTAGAAACTCAAAAAACATTTTTAAAACAGAGATATCAACATTACCAATAGCCGTCACTTCTGTGTGACAGACAAAAGGATTTGGCAAAAATGTTCTAAAAGAAAGCTGTATAAAGAACTTTCTCTTAAGGCAGACAGACTGAAGTGTCTTTTTCTTAACACACACACACACACTACTTTCAAGAGCATCATAGCAAATTGCAAAGAATGGTTTCTGGCTCTATTCTATTCTCTGTTCTAAAGAAAAAAAGGAGTTCAGCCATAAGGGTTTTTCTCATGTGGATCTTATGCTTATGCTAATTCTCCCTCTGTAACACCAAGAAACAAAGCTACAGGATGTTAAGAAGCTAGACCTATCTTTTGCTACAGCATAGGACAATGCAGAATAACCAGAACCCATTCAGGTATGTGACGGACTGTGTCTCTGCATGCTGATTTTCTGCCACAATTACACCAAGATTCAATTTTTCTTACTCTGCTTTTAGCTGAACAATTGCATCTTCTGCTGCCAAAAGAGTACTGGCTGATTTGGTCTTTGTGTCTTCAAGAGCCAACTGGGTTTTTGCCAGACTGCAAGAAAAATTAATAACCTTCAAGGTAAAGGCAGAGATTCTACCAGAGAATTTAATATGACAAACTGACTGTTTAAGCAGATCAAGTCCATACCAATTTAACACATGAAAACAATCACTGTGGGCTTTGTGCAGACTACCAGCACACAAACAGCTTATAAAAAGTTATTTCTGACTACATAATAGCAGAACTATTTTGCTATGACCCATTATTTTTCATTAAGACTTAATTCCAATTTCTCCTTCGATTTCAACAATTTACAGCATTCAGAATGACTTCATTGTCCATAGGTGGACACGAACTCTTTCTCCTGCACTGGTCTCCTGCCTGCTGATAACTACACAATCAGGACTCCATACTGCATCTCCTTGAAAGGATCCGTTCTGCAACTATCATGCATGGCTTTATCTCTGCTTGAATTACCTCTTCCCAACCCGCCTTTGCAAACCACAGCCAAAGCCTCTCTGACCTGACTGCACAGAGAAATGCAACCCACAAAAGCTTTACCATTGATTTCCCAATTCTCACAGGAACTAGCCCAAACTGATTTTTTCCTGTACTGCAAACTGCCACACACTCACTCCAGTCCATATTAAGTGAGTAACTTCCCTTGGACTTCTCACCTTGACCATCCAACATTTTTCTCCAGTTCATCAAATAATCTCTTTCTATCCAGACAGGAGCATAGGATGAAATGCCTCACCCCTAAACCAACCTTCATACATACCTCAACCACAGAAGGGTTGAGGTTGGAAGGGACCTCTGGAGGTCATCTGGTCCAACCCCACTGCTCAAGCAGGCCCACCTAGAGCTGGTTCCCCAGGACCATGTCCGGACAAGCTTTTGAATATCTGCAAGGACGGAGACATCACAATAAAAAAAAAAAAAAGTTTCCTGAGGTTCAGAGGAAACTTACTGTGTCCTGGTGTCCACTGCCTCTGGTCCAGTCACTGGGCACCAGTGGAAATAGCCTGGGTCAATCTTCTTTACACCCTCCCTTCAGGTATATACATTAATGAGATCTACCAGTCTCCCATAACTCTTCTCTACAGTTAGAAATATCAACAGAAAACAACTCCTTTGCTTATTAAACCTCCAGTACAAGACAGACATGGACCTGCTGGAGCAGGTCCAGAGGAGGCCACAAAAATCAGAGGGTTGGCACATCTATCCTATGAAGAAAGGCTGAGAGAGTTGTGATTGTTTAGCCTGGAGAAGGAAGGCTTCAGGGAGACCTTTATTGCAGCCTTTCAATTCTTAAAGGGGGCTTATAAGAAAGATGGAAAGAGACTTTACCTTTTACCCCTGTCCTAGTGATAAGGCAAGGGGTAACAGTTTTAAACTAAAAGAGAGATTTAGACTGGATATATGAAAGAAATTATTTACGATGAGGGTAGTCACTGGAAGAGATTGCCCAGAGAAGCTGTGGATGCCCCATCCCTGGAAGTGTTCCTAGTCAGGTTGGATGGGTCTTTGAACAACCTGGTCTATTGGAAGATGACCCTGCCAACATGAGAGGGGTTTGACTAGATGATCTTTGATGGTCTATTCCAACCCAAACAATTCTGTGATTCTACAATTCTATGAAAGCAGGAGTTATCTAAAGATTAGGAAACAGGATGAAATACTCTATTGAACCTCTTTCCTCTAATCTAGCTAATATGGTTTGTAGTTCCGATTCTTGGAACCACTTAGTAAGAGCATTAAATTATATCACTTATTGTAGTGACCCAAGGACTGTGAACACTCATTGATCTCATGCTAATAGGATGCATGAGAAAGTGTCTGTCACTTGGAGCTACCTCTGAAACAGCCCTGGAAGTGGCACTAACAGCACAAATTTGTTTCTGAAGCAATTAAGTCATTTTGTGACTACAGTGCTCCACAAAATGTTTTCTATGCAAGTGGACAAAGAAGACAATTCAGTCCTAGTAACTTTACTGAAAAAAAAAAAATAATAATAATCTTTCTCCCTCCATTGTACCACCATGGGTCTTGAACTTCTTAGACATTCACATACCAATTGCATACCATAACTAATTATGACATGTTGTAGGTCCTTCAATAAATATTGTACTATAGCTACTCGACTGATTTTTATTAAGATTTGCTCAGCATGCAACAGTTCATTGACTATGATTCCAATGGGATGGTCATGCACCATATAAAACCCTTTTGTTCAGAGTACTGGTGTATTTTCCAAATCCTCTGCCACAAGTAAAACTGATCGAGTCAATCTAGGAATGCAGTTATGACTGTATCACTTGTACTCTGCTTTGGACACACACAGACAACCCAGAGCGTAGATGGATTTTGAAGCTCTGATTTTAAGCCAGAAATGAAACATTTCACAAATCTCCATCAGCATTTAGATGTCAAGAGAAAAACATGGCTTGTTGTTGAAAAGCAAAAACCAACTAAACAAAAAGAATCACAGTTAATTCCCCTACTCTTGTTGCACATGGTTGAGCTGGAGACGAGTTGAAGTCAGTTCTTCCTGCAGCTCTTGCAGCTGAAAACTCTGACTGTTGGCCAGCTCTCTCAGCTGCCTCTCTCTCTCAATTGAATCCTACAACGAAACACAAAATCACACTGCTTAAATGTTCTACCTTACACAATCCTTCACAATGTAGTACAGCATTATTAGCAGATGTGCTTCTAAACATTTCAGTAAAGAACATTTCTGAAGTACTTGAAAACAAAATCAATTGGATACCTTCTAGACACGTAAGCAATACCTTCCAGGCACAGAAAATAAAGACTCAATTATATTAGGAAAAATATTCACTTCATTTACACCCCATGACAGAGAATGTGGAAAGTCTGCATATGCAGATTTACTACCTGTCTACACATCACCTGAACAAAGTGTTCTTGCAGATTCGCCACATGGGGTTTTTTTCCAATCAGTCACCTTCTGACTGACTATATCATCAACTTAAGTAAAGTTTTTGGGAATTCATGTTCACAAAATAACAGAAAAAAATATTAGAAGAGGAGGCAGCTACTGTCATTCCAGAAAGCACACTACTACACGTGCAGCTCTGTCTTTAACAACCTATAGAATTGCCTGATACTCAAGAATGAAATAGATAACTGTGCAGCAGACTCTTCTTTAAAATTCTGAATGTCACATGCAATGACAAATCCATAACTGTTGCACCATCACTTAGTAACATCATTATTTTACATTTTGGGGGTTTTTTTGGCAGAACACTACTCCTTCAACACACTGGAACCTGACTCATAAAGAACATAATTTTTCATTTGTTCTTATTTTAATTGTGAAAGATTTTGACAGAGTTGTAAAAATGAGAAGTCAGAAAACATGAAGACATCACTGTTAAATCTCAAGATCGTCAATATTTTCCGCTAGTCTGCATGAACCAACACTCTTGTCTTCTTTCAAATCCTAAAATCACAGCAGATCTGTCTTTCCTGCCAAACTGTCAGTACCACAACCCCTTCAGTAAATACCAAATATATACTAACTCCAAACATCAAGTTGGGTGCGTGGTGGTATCATGATGGACATGAGCACTTTTCCACCCACACCACCCCCCTTCTAGAGATATTATAATGCTCAGATACTGAACTAAGATATTACCTTTTTTTCTTCAAAAAAATAAAAGCAGCTCACAGAAAAATGCATGGAGTTTTATACACACCTTCAGCTTACTCATGTATTTTCACAGTGTTAGGTTTTTACTAATAGAAGTATTTATGCCATATCACTAAGATGTCTTTGCAAATGTAAATGTAGCATAAATCTCCACCTAGAATAGAAAAGCAGTAGAGGAACACAGCTTCTCTTACAAAGCAAATTCCTCCATACTGTCACTCATTGTGAAACCTAGAAGGACAAAAGTAACCTTAATGACCTCTTTGATTTCCCTTTCAAAGGAAATGTAAGATGAGACAGACAAATAGCATAGTTGTCTCCATGAGCAACTAAGGACACATTTCATTAAGCAAAATCAGGGAGAGAGGCTATTATTAACAGAAAGTCACTAAAACTCTCCTGTAGGTATAAATTCACACCGCTCTATTCCCTTAATAGAAATTTTCTACATACCTGAGTGAGAGAGAGGTTGGTTTCAAAGAGCCTTCCTGAAGAAGCACAGGAAAAACAAGTCCCTAGCCATGGCAGGAGACGAGTTTTTATTGTTTCCACACCTGCATAATGCCCACCTAAGAAAATACATACATTAAGAAATTGTGAGAACATGTACAGAAACAGTCAGAGCTTGAAAAAATGACACACGTGAAACGTGTTAGTAATAAGACAAGGCACTGATTTACCTTCTTGAGATGTTTTATTTAGGATTGTGAAGAGCTGCCCTTGAATCTTAGAGTTCAATTCTATTATTTCACAGCATCGGTTCAGATTCTGATCACAGGAATTAATCTGAAAATTAATGTGTATTAATACATCTGTCTGGGCTTTCTTAGTTAAAATTATTCCCGCTATGATAATGACATTTTTTTTTTCTGTATAATTACATCTTCACAACCTTTTCTTACTGCATCTGCAAATGATCAGAGGGGCTGGAGCACCTCTCCTATAAGGACAAGCTGAGAGAATTGGGGTTGTTCAGCCTGGAGAAGAGAAAGCTCTGGGGAGACCTTATTGCAGCCTTTCAGTTCTTAAAGGGGGCAAGAGAGATGGGAACAAACTTTTGAGCAGGGCCTGTTGCAATAGGAAAAGGGGTAATGGCTTCAAACTAAAAGAGGGAAGATTTAGACTAGATAGAACAAAAATTTTTTACACTGAGGGTGGTGAAACACTGGCCCAGGTTGCCCAGAGAGGTGGTAGATGCCCCACCCCTGGAAACATTCAAGGTCAAGTTGGATGGAGCCTTGAGCAACTTGATCTAGTTGAAGACGTCCCTCCTCATTGCAGGGAAGTGGGTTGGACCAGATGACCTTTAAAGGTCCCTTCCAACCCAAGCTATTCTGTGATCCTAATACTCATCTTCAAAAGGTTCACATTGCTAATAGGCAAACATTAGAACAAAGACATCAGGATTTCTATCACTCAGTTAATTCACTACTTGTGAAAACTTACTCCTTTCCCCATTCATAAACGTGCAATCACAAATACCTCTAGAAGAAGAATCATCATAAACGCAGATCTGTGTTAAAATCTTTCAACCCAGAAATTTTAAACTAATAAGATAGGAAATTGTTGGATTAAAAAATGTATTAGTCCAAAATCTGATTTTTTCATATTAACTGAAAAAATACATATAAAGCTATTATCTTCCTTTGCCATATGAGGCCTCCATGCAACTTCATCTGATTTTTAATAGTTACTAACAAAAACAACTACTAAATAATGGGCAAAATCCAGCTTCATGCCTGGGAAACAACTGAATAATAAGACTACTGCACTTTCAGCAAATGCAATTCTGAAAAGGAGTTGATGGGATTAATCTGTCTGGGATGCTACTGCACCTGCCAGGAGAACACGTACTTTCAACCTGCTTCCTTAATCTTTATCTGTAACCTCTGTATCATCTTCAGCATAGATCACCCTCTAGGTCTTCAGGCTTTAATGGCTCCATATGGTTTTTACAAGCTTCCAAAAGAGCTAAAACTGTTGTCCCACCTGTGTCCCTGTCAGTTTGCATTTTGGTTGCTGCAACATGCTTTCCTCTGGCCTTGAGGAGCACAGTCTCACCCTGCTAACCTCCACCAGAACACCACTGCAAAGCGCGTTTTTCCAGCTCATTACACAGACATAACACCCATGGTGCTTCCATCTGCCAGGTCCTCCTTTTGAGCAATGGCAGCCTGAAACGTCTTCATTTCCCAAGACCTCAGAGACTACCCCCCCTTCACTTAACGACGGAGAGTTCAGCTCCCGCTATTGTTTAGCTCTCCCGAGGTCTACTTCCATCATCCATTTGCAATATTTTAAAACACATGCCTCTTATTCCTCCTCTGGTGTCCCCACTCTGGGGTAGCTTTACCAGCTACACTCAAACTCCTCCTTACAACCATTTCTCACCAACCATAGCACAAGGTAGATGGTTACAGGCTCATGACCAGAAAGAGCTATCAGTGTCCTGAACCTAACAAAAACTGGGGACGCAGGAGTAAGAACATTGTCAACATTTTCTGCTGAGAAAATTCACAATTTTCAAATTTCAGGTCCCTTCACCTCATCTTTCCCTTATTTTACGCCTTCTCTACTGCTTCTGCTGTTTTGGCTTCTCAGTCTCCTGTTGCCTCTTCCTCCTCCATGCATACCATTGCATCCATCTGCAGCCTTCTCCTCACC
>JAHREE010149776.1:0-11018 GCA_033628505.1 Tringa tobata | reverse complement strand
CGCCGGGTTCCCCCCGAGCACCGGGAGCACCCGCACAAACGATACTCGCCATCCATAGCCATTCCTCCCGCATCGTAACAATCACACTCCGACTTTTAAAACCTTCCAACATGGGCTGTCAACTTGTAAAATAATATTTTTATTTTTTTCCTTTGGAAAATGTACAGGTTTGAGCAGGAGTTAAGATCTATATATTGCACAGTGAGGCAGGCTACAGTCCGGAATGGGGCAGCTATATTCTGGGATAAAGATCTTACAGTCAAAATGGTGACGCAAGAAAGAAAGGAAATGACAAGTTTTATTTTTCTTGTGAGTTTCTGTTGTTGTTTTTTTTTTTTTTTTAAAGTGAACAGGATCTTGTTTATGACCAAAGTAGTACTGAGGAAAAAAAAAATCTGGATGGCAGACTTTTTCCGAGAAGTACAAACACATAGGAACAGCCTATTTTAATGTCATATAAAATACTGCAGTCCCGTTTTCTTTTCCACTTCTGGATTGTTGAAGTTAACGATCAAATGCTCTGTCAAAACTTCGTTTCTGGCCTCTGCCTCTGAATCTGTTTCTACCAGAGCTACCCCGCCGCCCATTCCTGGAGCTGGAGAAGCTTCGGCCATTTCCTCCACCTCCTCCTCCTCCTCCTCCTCGCTGTGATTCTACTAACTCAGGTAATTCAGTCGCCACGCACAAACGCCATTGTTTTGAGTCTTCCCATCTCGCCTATGGAAATAAAGTCAGACACATTAAGTTAAATTCTAGTAATGCGTATACATGGTGGTTTGTAATTACTTAATTTGCTCAATTGACAACGAAAAACTAGGAGCTAATTACACAAAAGTGGTCAATAGTGGTTTCAGAATTTTAAGCGTAAGAGGTACAGCTGACGGAGGACACCTCAGATGCTATCGGACAGAACTGAAACCCACCTCAGAGCTTTACAGAGCAGCCTCGTCAGTAAACTCTCTATTAATACCACCACTACAATTATTTCTGATCACAAATCCACACCCTCCCCTCAGTTTCCCACTAATCCAGAACCAAACGTTGTTTTAGGGGTGAATGAACACCAGGGCATGAGGGTATGGAGATGCGCTAAGGGAGAAAAACCTGAAGGAAAGACTGGAAGCCTAGGGAATTTTGGCAGGGGAATATTAATTCTTCACTTTTCTGTGGAGAGAATTCTGGGTGAAAAGAATGGGGGGGCAGGGAACAGAAAAATAGTGTAATGGAACTCATTGCCTACAAAGATTAACGCAGCAGCAGTAACAAGGGGTGGATTGCTCACACCACCGCTCTTCTCAGTGCAAGTGTTTCAAGCTACAGATTTTTGGAGACAGGGGTATACTTTAGGAGAGGCACACTGTATGTTTGTTCTCTTCTTCAATTCATTCAAACCCATCCCTTTTCCCACTAGGAAAGGCGGGATACAGGCTACATAATGTTTTCTGCCTAACCCAGTCCAGCCAGATTCCTCTGCAGTCTGCTGTAACCAGAAGTTTCAATGAACATACCTCTATTTCCTTTTGGTCTGCTGCAGGAATATCAAAGCACACACCCTAAAAGGAGAGAATAATTTTAATGGATACGAGTCTAGCCTTTTAATTGACTGCAAGCAAAAAAGAAAAGTACAGCCTACAAATCTATGTACTAGAACAAGCAGTTTTACATTTAAGTGTTTTTTAATATATATTTAAGATACTTTGAAATCTTTGAACACTGAGAGAGTTGCATCGGTATTTCTCAAAACACTTCCTTTATATTCCTCAAATACCCACACATTTTTCTTTCCTCTGCATAGCCAGTCCTTCCAATTCATGTTTTCCTGCTCTTTAACAATAAGCTTATAATTCCATCCTAAACTGTGGGTTACCGGCTTCTGCATTACTCATTTTGTAAATTCTTTCAAATCGGAAGTTTTAATCTATACTAAGAAACATACACACTCAATAAACCGAATATTTAGGTTATCTGGAGTTAAACATAATGCATAATTCACACATTAAAATGCTATTCTTTGTGCAAATGAGCAATCTGGATATTGAGAATTAAAAATCTAATGTAGGGAAAGCCATCCATGGATAGCGTTCTACACATCAAATCCAGAACAATGCTGTGAATAGAAACAGTCAAGGACAGTAAAACAAATCTTACCAATTAATGCAGTATCAAATATCATGCATGAAGGACACATTAAGAAAAAAATTCAGTCATGGAAATAGTAAAAATAACACACACATTCTGTCCTATGTGTCACGTTTTCCTATTTGTGAAAATCCATCTGAATTCTGAGACCCATAGTGAGGGCAATAATCTTTGTTTAAAATGACTGTTTCTCAATAAGATTCACTACAGTTCTTGCAACACTGTTACATAGGCAACCCAAAATGTAACTTTGTGATCTTTCCCTTTCAGGTACCAGAAATGAGGGACATGCACCATCAAAACTGACTGTCCTAAGAAATCCTGTTCTATGCTCTGTTATTAAGGCACAGTAATCACAGTTCGTACCTTTCCCCTGTTCTGCTATATCCCTGTAGCCCTGCCATATACTGCATTTTACTCCCTCCTTAGCACCTCAGTGGAGCAGAGCCCTGAGCCCCTGAGATACCTAAGCCATAATAAAACAGACCAAGGCCCATCCTTCATGTCCTTAACAGAGCCTTGAATGGGGGGGGGGAACCCAAATACCTCCCCTGAAAATCGCTGAGAAAAGGCTACAACCAGAAGAGCTCAGCAGCAAAGATATTAAAAAAAAAAAACAAAACCCAAACCAAACAACAGCTTACCATTTTTCCCTTGAGGAAACACATTCTGTTCACCTTCCTGTCGACATCATCGCCCAGCAGTTCCCGCAGTCTTCGCCAAGCATAGCTCATGTTGTTTATCTCTTCAGAGCAGCGAAGTATCATTGTCACAAATCCCTAAAGAGTGAGAAATGGGGTGCACCCCAATCAGACAGGGGAATAAGCTTCAGCACATCTATCAGACATGAGAAACCTGCTAATTCACCCTTTATAAACATAGTTTTCAAGTGGATACTGTTACAGGAAAGCAAGTATATTTATAGCCACTACATTCTTGCTTTTAACCAAATTAGTAGTTCCTATTGGCTCAAGTACAATTCCCATAGACAAAGCCATAAGGGGACAAATAATTCTCTATTTAAACAACACAGAGGTGTGTTGGGTTTTTTTTTTTTTCACATTCAAGACAAATGTTAAGCCCTTACCGCATCCGAGTTCAGCAGGGAGCGCTGCTCAATGGAAGTAGCACCAGAAATATGGGCTAGAGCTGCAGCCAGAGCGTTCACTGGTCCCTTTTCTTGTATTAACCACCTAGCAGACTCTTTGAAATATTCAATAGCAGTATGAGGAACAGAATCCAGACACCTAAGTAATTCAAGTTTAAAAAAAAAAAATATATATATTATACACTAGTATTTACTAGGCTCTGGAATAGAAGAAAAACAGCAGTTCAAGACTTTAATAGTGATCAGTTCAGAGAGACAGAAACGAGCAACCCAAACAGCCCTTCTGAAATAGGAGGCAAGGAAGATACAACAGGGCTTGAGTCACCAAACCCACCTGATGGCATCTTTGCTAGAAGCCTTTATTATATCTGTTGCAGTAGGAACACCAACGCGCTTGAATGTAATGCCCTGAAATTTAAAAAGCAAAATGCAGGTGAAAGTTGCAGACCAGAACTAATTCAGTTCTAAAGAAACAGTATTGGGCTCCAATGAAACAAGCACTTAAATCTATCATTTTGCTTCCTTTTTTTTTTTTTACCTTTTAACTCCCATCTTTTGCTATTGAAAATTACAAGATTAAGCTTACAGGGAAATGGGTACACTTAAAAGCCTTTTATGTACCAGGTCAATTTACAAGATCCTGTGACCTTAAACCAAAATAAATCAAGATGATTTTGGCAGATTCCAAGGGAAAAGAAAAGTCTTACAAATGCCAAGTTATTAATTGTGGTCTGATTTACTTGGATTTAAGTACCAGTTGCACAGCCTTTCTAAATGTGAGTTTCATGTGCAAAGACTAAACCATCTCATCTCAACTGAATAGTTAATTGGCACGAAAACTACCACATGGAACAGTGCACAAAGCTCAAAAACGGAGGTAACAGTTCTCAGTAAAGCTACACATATGCAAATCACTGATCAGATAATAAGCCAGCGCAAACACTAAACTGAAATCCTATTAGCTTATTCTCATTCCCACAGGTACAATTTTACTGGCATTTGCTGAAAAAGTATGGGCACAAGAATCTGCAGCCAGCTCCTGAGTAACTGATGGTATACCCAAAATCTGCAAGGTAACTGAACCTCAACTGGATGCTTTATAAGCTGTATTCTGTAACTGAACTATTTCATAAAACATGAAGATTTTACATGCTACCCCTAGCACATTACGTATGAGTATTCATGATTAGAAGAAAAATATACTTTACCGCTTTTTGTTCCACATATCTTAACTGATGTTCTTCCTTTCGCTGATAAAAACAGATACAGATCCCAGTCCGTCCAGCTCGACCTGTGCGTCCAGAACGATGGATATAGGACTCCACATCCTTCAAAATAAACAGCCTTATGGACTTATCTAATTTATTATAATTTAATCAATTCATTGCATTCACATAACTTAGTAGAAGCTATTACAGTTAAGCCTGAATACACAATAACTGCATCAGAGAATTGTTTCATCAGAGTCACACAAATAAGCTTGTTGTAAAAAACCCTCTAAAAATCATGGTTTGAAAGCAAGAATCATGACCACTGGTCAACTAAGTCTTGTTTTGGCATCACCACAGAGAATATGAGGAAACACTTTGAGCGTGTATACCTCTAGAACAATCCCACTCACCCTCCCGCATATCAACTCAAGCATGGTTACTGAGATATTAATAGCAAATTCACTGAAGAAATAGCTTGTTTCTTTTAAACCCTCTTAATTTCAGCCAACATTCTCACTGTTGGGGTGCCCTTTTCATATATGCCCCTACTTAGTGATTCATTCTTGCAAGACAAGCAGCCTTTCTTCTCTTCCCACTGCTTCCAGACTTGCAATCGCCATGCGTGGCCTTGAAAGGAAAGGCTTTATACAGCCTGAACACAAACACCTCATAGCATTTACTGCCTGAAAACAAACCTATACATTATTACAAGAGACCAAACACAACCATCTCCTACCTTTGGTGGTGAACTTTGTACAACCAGGTCAACTTCGGGGATATCTAAGCCACGGGCAGCTACGTTGGTTGCAACCAGAACTTTAAATGTACCATTTCTAAAACCTTTCAGTGTGATCTCCCTTTGCTTCTGAGGAATGTCACCATGCAATGACTGGCAATCCTGAAAAACAGTATTATTGTAGAACCATACCAAAATCCGAGACAGTGTTCCATTTTATGGTCAGGTTTGGGTACAATATCTTGGTATTTGATAGATACCGTATGTCAAGATACAGAGGAACTCAACTACTAAAGTTTATATTATAGCTGTTTTACAGTACTTACTTGGTACTTCACATTCATATACCTCAAAAACCTTTAACAAAGGTAGGTGTCTTATCTCCATCTCTAATTACTGAGACCTGTGAGAACTATGCCCTAATTTGCCATCCACACCACCTATGCAAGGCTTAACTGTTTCAAAATAGTCATTGACAACTTTCTCAGGCCTTCCTTGTAGTCATTTAGAAATCTTTTCCAAAATGGTATTACTTCTTAATCCCCCTTAATATATTAATTTCCTCCAATATAAATTAAAGAATTAAATTGTAAGTGGTCCTAAAAAAAAAATAAAATAACTACAGCTTCAGAGATAATTTTAAACCAAACATTCTAAAAGTCCTTCTGTACCACAACAATAACAAATATGAAGACTAAACATACAAAAATTGTTTTTTCCTCCATATTTCAAAGCTTGCCTGTAGATGGCTACCATGTTTTCCACATGTAAACAGAGAATGATTTGAAAAAAATACTAACACAATACTAGGGTCAGCAAAGAATTCAAAAATCTTTTTGCTGACAGTTTTGGATTAATGTCAGCTGGTAAACGGAATAGGCATACATTCTGTTAGCAGGTATTAATATGCTAAACCAGAAACATCTAAGTAATTTCCTTATCTTACCTGCCAAGGTCAGTGTTCTGCATTGCCTATGCAAGATTTGATATCACTAACACCACCAGTAACGCAGGATAAGGCTCCACGCTCAGGTTTAGCTGTTAGTGAGGTCATCTAGGAGTGTGGGAGAAACACTCCTGAACACAGTTGTGGCAGATGAAAAAGCATCTCCTTTCCCTAGGAACATAATGCTATACTGCTTTCTAGACATAACCCATCTCCTCAATGAAAATACATTCCAAAAAAGTAGTTGCTGTGACACCACCACCAAAAGAGCATGCGGTGCCAGTGTCCCTACACAGCATAAACATTGTACCACTACATCACTTAGTTATTTTCCACCAGTGCTAGCATGTGCCATACCACAAATCTCAGGAACACAGCAAAGCTCATTGACAAGAGATGGTAGATTGAATTATGTGTACACATCTTTAAACTCTTCGTAACAGCTAAGAAACATCTTAATGAAAATACAAACACATTGCTGTTCTAAACCCTAATTGCTCCCCCAACAACAATTAATGTCAGCATCACAGCTCAGTAACTGCTGTTCCAGTACCATGACCTGTTATTCTAGCAGTTGTCTAAGTCTATCACCATTTCCTAATCCAAGACAGTCCTCTCTACAGAAAAAAATGATTCACAACTGCTTCATTTAAGGTCAATAAGAACTCTTAAGAAAAAAATCCTTTATAGCCCAGTATCTGTTAGTGCAGCCTAGACCATAATGCTGTAAACTTTCAACCGGTTTGGGGCTTTTTAAAAAGGTACTTTTGGGCAGTTTTGAAACGATCTGACCCCATGCAAAAGCCTGCCTTAATCCACTTTGAAAGTCTCTCTTTAAAACTTACTCAGCATAGGTCTGGTATCAACATAGGGTCAATAAGTGTCTGACAGATTTTGTTACTTAATACAGATGATAAAATACCTGTTTGATTGAAGCATTCAGAGCCAGTTCATTTGCCTCCTTTTTGGTCTCACAAAAGACGATTGTCCTCCCGTGGCTACCACTATAGACCTGAATGACATCTCCAATAACCGCAGCTCTCTGAGACCAGTGACACTCTATTGCCAAATGCTATGGAAAAGAATTCCAGAGTTTAGCTTACATAAAAACACAAGATTCTTTTTTTTTTTTAAATACATTTGAAACTGTAAAATCCAGAAATGCTAAAGAGTTATACAATTTCCTGATGGGTAAAATATGCTAACTCATGTTCCTGGAACATGCAAAATCCACAAGGCTCTTATGTGTCCCATGATCAGTCTAACATTAAGCAAAATAATTTCAGTAAGAGGAAAAAAAGAAAGATGATGGTCTACAAATCTCTTTCTTAAAGCAAGGGAAAAAATAACAGGAGATGTTAATGCCACTCTCCAGCGGACAGTCAGGGGTGCAAGATTTTATTACGGTTCTTTCAACTACAGCTTTATGTCAGATAAAGTGAAACAAATAGATACAATGTGTTAAAAGCTTTTTTGCAAGCAGAAAATTAACATTCTTTCAACGCCACTGATACAATTATCGTGCATCCAACTGATTCACCAAAGTAAGTGCTAAGCGGTACTTAAGCAGAAACAATATTTTATCAAGTACAGATAATTAATTCAGGCTTCTGGCATGTATGTACTGTATTCCTTGCCATGGTATTTACTGCATAGCAAGCAAAGGCCTAGTGAGGTGAGATGCCACTGGAAGTTTGGAAAAAAACTCCTGTACACAGAAGAGCAGAATTGGACTATGATATCTGTAGGGATTTAAAAGAGCAGGGTTGATGTTAATGTGAGCCTTTGGCTTCCAACCTGGGCAAGTTCAGATAATGCTGTCTCTGAAAACCAATAAAACTAACAGATAACTGAATCCTCACTCCACCTGAGATGACTGGATGCTGTGAGGAGACAGATCCTACACCTAGAAACAGTTTGAGTAGCTGTAGTGTTCCTTATGCTTAAAAAATAATTCTCAAAACAACTTTAAATACGACCCCGATAATGTACCTTAGGATGGGATGACCGTTCGTATCATAAAGGAAAAGAGAAGAGGCCTGAAAACATTCCACATTAGACAGATTACTCACTTCTACTGTTGTAGCAGCCTTTTGAGTTCTTTTCCCAATAAGGTCAATTTGTTCATATTTAGACTTCATGTATTTCTTAGCCACATCGTACACCCAATGTGGGCAAGTTGCAGAAAACAGCAGTGTCTGGGGATTATCTTCAGAATCTTAAAGCACAAAACAACGTTTCACAAACTTCATATGTTTCATCTTACAGATATACGCAAGCTGATTATACAAGTTATTAAAAATATGAGGTCAAATATCAGTATATAAAATAAAGAAGGCAATTCTGCTTTTTTAATTTATGCATTACCAACATCTGGAGGAAAAAATACTCCAGAAAGTCTAAATATTTATATCTAAAGATTAGTAAAAAAGTTGCTATGATCAAAAATCCAGTCTCTTTTTAAGTGGTGAAAAGCAAAAAGCTTTTAATTCCTTTTCATTGGAAGAAATCTAAGTACAACTTATAGACAGGTGTCAAAGAAAGTTATTTACAGATCCCTAGGTACTGGATTTTAAGCTTTGCAAAGGTCCTATGAATGATTCACACTTCTGCAACGCTTCCTCATGTACTGCGTTCACAGCACATTTCCTACAACATTCAGTCATTTCTAAACAAAGCCATCTTGCAACTTTCAGAAACATACACCTGAATTTTAGCAGACTAAATGATTACTAATATTTCCTACTGTTTGTTTAAATATTGAGATTACCCTTTTTGTATGCAACTCGTAAAATGTCTTCCACTTGCTCAGCAAATCCCATGTCCAGCATTTGGTCAACTTCATCAAGTACAACATGTTTCACCTTGGTGAGGTCCAGTTTGCCATTCTGAAGATGGTCTTTGATTCGACCAGGTGTCCCAACCAAAATGTCAATGCCACTTCTCATGAGATCAACTGATAAACAGGAAAGAGCAGAAGAGGAGTTAGCAGTGAAACAGGGAGCACTCTCTACACTAGAAACACATGGTAGCTAAGTAATAATGAAACAGTTTCTTAAACCATTAGGAAGTACTTTCCTTACAAATGTAATCGAGAACAAATGACGAACAGAAGGAGAAAAGTTGGAGGGAAAAAAAAAAAAACAAAATTGTTAAGGTAGAAAAAGTTCTACTGCTTTTCCTGAAGGAAACAAGATTTCCTATCTCCCTTCCATCTCCCCATGATTTAAATAAAGTGGCAAACAAAGAGCTTCTTTTAGCATACTTTGGAAATAGTTAGCTCTTCTCAAATTGTCTACCTTAATTGGAAACTTAAAATAACTTTTTTCTTAATATTTAACTATCCAAATTACTGAAATCATCTTCTTCCTAACTTCTGAGGGAACAGAAAAAAAAAAATCCCTATTATCTCTAGCTATGTTACAATAAAAGAGCTTACTCTCATTCCTGCTCTCATTTGCTTTGCTTACAACCATCAAGACGGTAAATTACACTGTAACAATAAATTCTCCACTTTACAAAGTCTCTAGATATCCCTTATCACACAAAAAAGCCCACACCTACTCAGAGCTCGAAGACTAAACATTTTTTAAAGAAAATATAAATGTTTACGAGAACCTAAACCCAAATGCTCTGTATGCAGACAGTATCACAGCTCTCATTCTAATTTAGAGTACACAAGCAGACAAGGAACACCAAAAATATAATCGAGAGTTACAGTTATCCCTCATCATAAGAAGATATATTCTGAGCTACTGAATTCCCCATGAATACTCTCCTGTTTTTAAGTTAGAAGTGAGTGTTTGGAAGGATCCAACTGCATTTCTCAAGTATGTCAGTCAATTGACATTTCAATTATTAGTGATAAGCGTGACTTACTTTGTCCATTATATGGAGTTCCTCCATAAAAACAAGCTACTGTTAGCTTTCTTGTGATGTCCTTGAAATCTTTGGCAACCTGGTTTGCCAGCTCTCTCGTTGGGCAAAGAACTAGCACCTAGACAGAAGAAAAACAAACATGTTCTCTCAGCACAGCTTCTGCCAAGAAACCACTAGACTTCTAATTGTTAGTTTAGGTCTGACCATTTACAGAAATTAAAAAAAATTATCTTATTTAAGTAGTTATCTAAGCAAAGATTAGAGTAACACACTGCTTATCTTTCAGCATATACTCCTCTAGGACAGGCTAACTTCTTTTTAAATGAGATGGACAGGAGGTATTTGAACCTTATTTAACTTTAGCTCTTGAACAGATCAGCTTCGAGTTTTCTTCTACATGCGCATATGCTATTTTAGTACAAGACTGAAGGATTTGGGTAATGAAATGTTTTTTACGCGTGCTCGGTGATGCTGAAGTGTAAGAAAGAGCTATCAACTGTCCCTCAGCTTCCCCGTGACTCAGGGAAACATTTTCAGTCTGTAAAGCTGGTGTTCAGCAGGGTTCTGTGCTGACATTGGAGGTCGTGGAGTCCCCTTCTTTGGAGATTTTCAAGACCCGCCTGGATGCCGTCCTGAGTAGCATGATCTGACATGCTCTGGGTGGTCCTGCTTTGGCAGGAGAGTTGGACTAGATGATCTCTATGGTCCCTTCCAACTCTAAAATTCAGTGAAATTCAGTGAAATCCTCACAGAAGCCACAAAGGAACCACCCCTCTCTTCCAATATACAGTCTTCACCGCCGGTGACGGACAAGCTACGAGCTAGGAGTTTTAACTAATTTAGTTTAACGTGTGATTGCAGTGATGTTTTCAAACCTGGCATCGGTGGCTTGGCCAAAGGAACCTTAAAATCCTTGCTACTTTCTTTCAACGGTGAAACACGTTGTTTTAAGACTTGTGGCTCCCTCAAAGAAAACTTTCCCCTTTCCACAAGACTGTG
>JAHREE010149774.1:0-14716 GCA_033628505.1 Tringa tobata | reverse complement strand
TTTTTTTTTTCCCATGACATTTCGGTAGATGTCACGATGAACCCTGCGTGTTTCTCCACTGGGTGATAACGGTGGAATAAACAGCAATGCTTTGGGCTGCAGCATCCTTCACCGCGTGCTCCAAAACCTCTGGGAAACTTGCAATAAACTTCCAGTGACCTGTAAAGTGGTTTGGCACCATCTCCGTCTGACGCAGGGGGCAGGAGGAGCTCAGGTGGTCGACCAGTTGTTCCGTGTTATGAGCTGAAATCCATGGCCCTCTCCTCTGTCCATTGAGACACACACGTTCCCACACCACAGCTCTGGATTTAACCCCTCTGAGAACAGTCATAGAATCATAGAATGGTCAAAGTTGGAAGGGACCTTAAAGATCATCCAGTTCCAACCCCCCTGCCCTGGGCAGGGACACCTCCCACCAGACCAGGTTGCTCAAAGCCCCATCCAGCCTGGCCTTGAACCCCTCCAGGGATGGGGCAGCCACAACTTCTCTGGGCAACCTGTTCCAGGCTCTCACCACCCTCACAGCAAAGAATTTCTTTCTGGTATCTCATCTAAATCTCCCCTCTTCCAATTCAAAACCATTTCTCCTTGTCCTGTCACAACACTCCCTGACCAAGAGTCCCTCCCCGTGTCTCCTGTAGCCCCTTCAGGTACTGGAAGGCCGTCAGAAGGTCTCCCCGGAGCCTTCTCTTCTCCAGGCTGAACACCCCCAACTCTCTCAGCCTGTCTTCATAGCTGAGGTCTTCCAGCCCTCTGATTGTTTTCATGGCCCTCCTCTGGACTCATTCCAACAGGTCCATGTCCTTCCTGTGCTGAGGACTCCAGAGCTGGACACAATGCTCCAGGTGGGGTCTCACCAGAGCAGAGCAGAGGGGTAGAATCCCCTCCCTGGCCCTGCTGGCCACGCTTCTTTAGATGCAGCCCAGGATGTGGGTGGCTTTCTGGGCTGCCAGCGCGCACTGCCGGCTCGTGTTGAGCTTCTCACCCAGGAGCACTCCCAAGTCCTTCTCCTCAGGGCTGCTCTCCAGCCATTCTCTGCCCAACCTGTAGTTGTGCCTGGGATTGCCACATCCTTTAAAGTGCTTGTGCCACAGACCTGCTCTCCCTGACAAGAGACTTTTGGCATCAACCTCAGATGACCACAAAAACTGCCGTGGATTAAGGAAACCTTCTCCTGCCCTTGCCCAGGAGCAAGACACAGTTGTGTGCGTGAAAGCTTCTTCTCGAGAAGGACTGTGCCTGCACAGCCATCTCTGCATCACAAGTGGAAGGCACTTCCCTGCTCCACCCGTGCCACGCTGAGCTGTGAATTAAAGCAGAGGGGAAAGGTTGAGGCACAGAGCTGCCAGCCAGGCATTCCCGGTGTGCAGAGGTGTAACATCCCTCAGCAATGGCAAAGCACGGCATCAACTGGGGCTGCCAGGATAAATCAAAAGGGGAATGAGAGTTAAATCTCAGGAAAAAGGTCCAGGCAAAAATGAAGCCTGCAAGGAAAGAGAAGCAAACACAGTCCTTGAGTAGAACAGACAAAACTGCAGAGAGTACACTTCAGGGAGACTTTCCCAGTGGGTCTAGGACTCTTCCCATCTGCTGCCTATGAATTCAGCGTGCTACATTATCTCTGCGACCTTTAATCCACCCCTAGTTACTGTGCAGAATGTCACTGCATCAACGTTTTTGTTTCTTTTTTTTTTTTTCCCCCAACAAAAAACTGCAGCGTAGATCGAATTAAATGCATTTCCTCAGCAAAGCTGCTGCCTTCATCGCTCACGTCTGTGCTTCCTGCCCAGACATCACTGCTGAGGGTAAGCAGGTTGGGCTGGATGCTCTAGTTTCAAGGAAGGTCAGACATTTCCCCAACAGCTCAATACTGGCCAAATAACTCAAGGAGACCTGTTGCCTTCCGTGACAGCAATGATAGTTCTCCTCCTCAGTAATTTGAGCACTCATCTTGCAGCTCAGTTCAGAGTAGTGTCCTCCAGCATCCTGACATTCACCCTACTGCCTCTGGTCTTCTCCAGAGTAGAGCCTTCTCTGTGTAGGCTGTTGGCAGAGATATGAATTTACTGTGCTGATGGGGAAAGATTTGCTTCCCCGCAATCTGTGTCCCTTAAACAATAAATCAGCAAGTTATTTCCGAGCTCCTACCCTTGTAGGGACCAGCTATAGGTTTAAATCAGAGGAATGAGGGGCACAGGGAGGTTTCTGAGCACAAGGGCTCCATACTTCATCACCAACTCTCTTCTTCCCTATCCTGAATTTGTCATGCCTTGCCAGCACCTTTGCCTGGCTGGTCATTCTTTGGGCTTCTTATGGCCTTTTGCATGGTGGCCACCTCTCAGGTGGCCTGCTTCAAACAACAGCTCCAAACCTGCCCCAGATAGCAGCGATGGCAGAGTCTATCCCATGGATAAAAACCAACAAGGGAGCACGTACCTGGTAATAAATCAGCACACGCAGAGCTCTCCTGTGCAGGGGGGCAACCAGGAAGGCCAGACCCATAAGTAGCCGTGGTTTCAGTGCACAGAACCTGTGATGCCACCCAGACAGTGGAGCAGAGTCTGATCTCAGTGTCTGACATCTCCCCCAAGAAGTCAGATCAGCCCAGATCATGGTGCCATGGGGTGAACTCAGCTGTAGGGTGGAGCAGGCAGCCCAGAGGCATGGAGGAGCAACAAGCAGTGGGTGCTGCCCAGCAAAACAGCCATGAAATAACTGTCCATGCCACTGAGGTGACCCCACTAAGAGAGGGTCCCCTAAGCAGCCCATTAGGGGTTCGCTTGGTCTCAGCAGCAGAAGCTGCAAATTTGTCACCTCTGGCTTTGCTCGAGGTGGCAGGAGGACTAAAAGCCCATGTGCTTCACTGACTGTTTGCCTCTAGCTTCCCTCTTCTCTCCATGGACTTTCATTCCTAGGGAAGGTACTTTAGGGAACACGGGGGTGGGACCCACAGCCCCTCCTCCCCTCTCTGCTGGCAAGCCTTGCAGAGAGGGCTCCTCTGCCACCTTCTGCCTTTCCAGCTGGGACTTACCCATTGCTCCTGCTCAGTTTGTCCCCTCCGCCGCTTGTCCCTTTGCTCGCATCACCAGGAGAGCCTCCCACACCGTGAGCTGCAAATACAAAAGAAAGGCCACCTCCTCACCACGTGTGAGGTGATCCCACCTCGCGGCACTGAGGGCTTGTCCAAAATCCCAGCTCACAGATCCTCGCCACCGGGGCGAAAATCTCAGCTGGGATTTTGTCCTCTTCCCTGTAGGAAAGTTTCCCATCTTGATTGATGCTAAAGGCATCAGGGGAGACCTGGCTGGGGGACCGCCACATCCTACTGCTCCACCTGGCAATATGGCCCACGGGGAAGCCATCTCCACGTCACAGGGCGTCACCCTGGCCTTCAGCCTTGTGCTGGGAACGGTACATCTCCATCTCGCAGAGGTGGTTGGAGGGGGCTGTTGGTGGAGGACAGGCAGCTGCTGCAGTGGAGACAGTTGTCAAGTGCAAGCTGTCCCCCTGCGCCGGTGTCAAGTGCACAGCAAACCCACGGCTCCACGGGGAGGAGGTGGTGAAACCCTCGGCTCCTGGCAGTGATGGCTCTGAGAGGGAGTGAAGAGCAGACACTTCTCTGGGTGGCGAAGGCTCAGCGTGTGTCAGCAAACACCGCTCTCCCCTCTCAGTTCCCCTGGTCCTTCAGGGGCTGGGGATGCCCTTCCACCAGCTAGCAGCAATTAGTAATCTTACGATTAACCTGGTCGTGATAGGGGTGGGATTTGGATCGGTGCGGCAGCGTGCCACAGCCATGGTCTTGGAGATTCACAGTTTCCACAGCACCTCTCCTTGCCTGGTCGTGCCCCCTCCATCTTCTGGTTGCACCCCAGCAAGTGCTTTGGGACAGTATCTGGAGACAGCAACCAGCTCTTCAAACACAGACTCTGCCAAAACCTTTGGGTGTATGAAAACCTCCACGCTCACTGCCGTGGCTGCGCTAGCTCAGTGCAGGAGAACTGCAGATATGGGCATTGAGGATAATTAGGTCGAACCAACCTCGACTCACACCTGAATTAATCCAGAGTGATTCTAGTGAAGTCAGAGGAACAACCGTGGTTTCACCCATCACAACTGAGAGCAAAAATAGCTCAGACTTCACCAGCTGAATATGTGAGCGACTAGAGATGGAGCTCTCCTGGGCAAGTGTGAGACTGTGAGACTCGGGATTTCAGGATTCATTATAAAATAAACGCTACCTTTGTTTTAGAGATGTGCTGTAGCCTTTGCAGCAGGAAATAAGGAACAGGAGACTGTAACCATGCCTTAGCTGCACCTCCTGCAGGGACCATCCCTGCCTCTCTTCTTCAAAACACGCTGGAGTTACAGTAGTCCAGACAAAATGAGAGTTACAGCTCCGCAGTCGGCTTCAGCAGCGCCGAAAGTCCCTGGAAGAACCTTTTGGAAAACACCATCCCTGAGCAGAGAGAGATCACTCCAGTGGGTGGTCACTGCATCATTTCTCCTCCCAAGATCCTGGACACAACCAAGCCAGCGCTGGACTCCGCCGCCAGATGCTGCGGCCAATACACTTGGCTGCACTTCACAAGAGATGTTGACAGATGGGAATCAGCTTAAAAAAATCCCTACAAGGTCTTGGAGAGTCCTGGAAAACCCGCTTGCAGTGTCTGCAGGAGCTCGGTCAGGTCAGATGCCACCGCAAGCTGGAAGAAAAGACTGCAGCATCAAGTGCCATGAGTTGAAGTTAGGCAGTTTTGAGCCAAAAACACAAAATAATACTGAAATAAGGAGCCCCTACGGGATATCCTTCCTGCCTTTTCCTTAAGCAAGGCCTATAGCTTTCACTCAGAAGTCAATGAGCAGGACCCTCTTGTCTGAGCATTGCAGAAGATTGGGACCCCCAGCCCAGAGTAATCCTCGTGACCTTGAAGTCTGCTCACATACAAAAGCAGGTTCCTTCGAGCTGGGATATGGGACAGAGTCCAACCTTCAGTCAAAGCCGGAGAATCAGACGTGAGGTTTAGAAAAAGATCAGTTTTGTGGTTTTATACTCCATTTATAGCTCAGATTATTGCATATAGACGTTGCTTCCCCCACTGGGCCGCTTCCATACCTTTTCTTGGCCTCCTGCAGATTGATTCAGCTGATTCACAGCTCTGCTGGGATTTCTTTCAGGTCTTAATCTCTTTGTGCACTGATTCCCCCTGCTTCTTCTCTAAAATGAGGCTATGGCCCTTGCTTTCAGCTCCAGCCTGGAGCTCCTCAGGGCTCACCCGGTGTCCGCACAGAGCCCAGAAGAGCACGGGCTGCTGTGGCACCAGGTAAAAAGGAGGAATGAGGGTGCAAGAATTCAGTGAAATAGCCCTGGAAAGTTTGCACCACCTCTCCTGCTGAATTCTCTGCTGAGGGTTTGGCTCCCTTTGCGTTGGCTGCTGAAAGCTGAGCCACCCTGACGATGATGGAGCATTTCTGACGTCTAAAAAAAGCTCCCCAGCAAAACCAACCATTTCTCTTTATAACTGACCTTCTGCGTTACACAGAAAAAGGTCTGAGCAGCCAGAGTTCACCCGGCTCCAGCAGGTGGAAGGCACCCGTCACCACCTCCTGGAAGGATGCATTTAGCAACAGCTGAGGGAGAATGAGACACCCAGGAGATGCACAGACCACGATTGCCATGTGCACCCCAAACAGTTAAATGCACAAGCTGCAAATAAACCATTTTCTCACAGACCTAAGGAGCAGGGAAACCGGGTGGTCAGCTCTCCTACTTACCCCAAACTTAACTTTTTTTTCCTTTGTGAGAGTCAGATTCACCTTGTGTGGACCAGAGGGAGAAATCCTGACTGACCCCCTGAGATGCAAGACTCGCTGCCCAACACAGGAGGAGTCCCAGCCACAACCCACCCTCCTTAACAGGGGTGGCAACATAATCCCAACACGGGCAAGAGCAGAGCTACTTTTAGTAGGTATTTGACAAAAATAAGCAACTTTGCCCTGTTTGCACAAGGAATACCTAATACAGATAAGTACAGAAAACATGCTCTGTGGTGGGATACGTACTGCTGAGAAAGCCACCCACATCCTGGGCTGCATCTAAAGAAGCGTGGCCAGCAGGGCCAGGGAGGGGTCTCTACCCCTCTGCTCTGCTCTGGTGAGACCCCACCTGGAGCACTGTGTCCAGCTCTGGAGTCCTCAGCACAGGAAGGACATGGACCTGTTGGAACGAGTCCAGAGGAGGGCCATGAAGATGCTCCGAGGGCTGGAGCACCTCTGCTGTGAGGACAGGCTGAGAGAGTTGGGGGTGTTCAGCCTGGAGAAGAGAAGGCTCCGGGGAGACCTTCTAACGGCCTTCCAGTACCTGAAGGGGCTACAGGAGAGATGGGGAGGGACTCTTGGTCAGTGGAGCCATAGAACAAGGGATAATAGTTTTGACTTGAAAGAGGGGAGATTGAGATGAGATACCAGAAAGAAATTCTTTGCTGTGAGGGTGGTGAGACCCTGGAACAGGTTGCCCAGAGAAGCTGTGGCTGCCCCATCCCTGGAGGGGTTCAAGGCCAGGCTGGATGGGGCTTGGAGCAACCTGGTCTGGTGGGAGGTGTCCCTGCCCAGGGCAGGGGGGTTGGAACTAGATGATCTTTAAGGTCCCTTCCAACTCTAACCATTCTATGATTCTATGATATGAGACAACCATACCTCCCATGAAAGAACGGGAAACACATGACATTGTGGGGAACCAGATCTGCACTTGGAGGAAGATGTTTGAAACACCTACACAGGTCTCAGGTGCTTGTATCCTGCTGAACATCACTGGCACCCAACTTCAGAAAGAGACCTCAGGCTGCAGAGTCAAGGCCCTGGCAGGACCACAGGTCCCCAGGTACCCTCAAAAACATGAGGGCCATGGTGTGGTACACCAAGGTGCTCACGCCTTGCTCTGTGCCACTCTGCTACCCAGCACCATCGAGGTGTACGTTTCACAAGGCCAACCTCTGCAGCACGTCCTGTGCATTTTCAAAGTCTTTGACTAACAGGTGGCTGTCTCCCTCCTCCCCGTACATGCTACAGCTTGAATCCTCCGCTTTGATCAGGGGAAAAACATCCCAGGGAGAAAAGCCCTTGATGTAGCACCAGCAATGTGTTAGAAGAACCCACCAGTGCACAGTGGAGAAGCAGGGCCTGAAACTGTGGAGGGAAATGGATGAAGATCTGACCAGAAATCTGAAACAAACCCCTGCCTGAACCCTGGGCTGTCGGCCTTACCTGGGACTCAAATTGTATTTTATGGCTTTTATGGAGATACTCACATCTGCAGACACAGGTCAGTGTGTGCTGATGGGTCCCAGTCCCAGACTGCTCAGAGGCATCACCAGGCTTGTGTGTGTTGATGGGAACCACTCTCCTCTTACAAGTTACTGGCTGGATGTACAGATGGACATGGCCCAGGCGATTTGTGGAAACACCTGAACATCTAAACCGGACAAGGCAATCTTTGCAGGTCTGCTGGCTGGAACAGCAACTGTGGAAAAGAGCTGGACACTGAGCAGTTCCCATCCAGGGGGGCTTTGAAAGCCGTGATGCTCCACACGTTTGAGTGGTTGCCCTACAAGCAGCCGTGGCTGACTACCCGGGGCACGGTCCTGTTGGCTGCCAGTTCATCCTGACACACCCCAAGGACCCATGCTTTAATCAAAACATGGGAAAACATAGAAATCCTGGCCATCGCCTCTACTGGGGTGGGGACAGCTCGAATGGTCCTCTGAGGCAGATGCGTTCACAAAGTCTTGGCTTTAATGGCTTTTTTTTGTGGAACAGGTTGGCTCCTCCACAGCAGCCCCAACTGCTGAGAAATCAATCATTACCAGCAGTTAGCTGTTTGATGGTTAACAGCCTGAACCGAAGCCAAACTGGTTGTTAATTGGGCTAACAACCGATTTCAAGGGGTTGTTTTGCAGGGCCCAACACTCCCAGCAATTGACTCGGAGCTGTAACTAGCAGCCAGGCAGCAATTAACGGAGCCGAGGGAAATTCGCAGGCCATTACCAAAGGGCTGGCTCCCAGCTGGGCAGCTGCTTCTCACAGGGGCGACGGGGACCGCGTCCACGTCCCAGGGCCTGAGCAGGCAAATAGGGTGGCCAGCACTCAAGGTCCCATTTCACATCTCAGCAGCCAAAACGTTCCTATCGATGCACAGCCCGGGTCTCGTTGTCCTGCATTTCAGCTATTTTTTCCAGCAGTTTTTCTCGTGTTTGCTATGAACTTCGACAGGGACACCTTCAAATCCCTTCCCAGGACTCTCTTTTTCTGGGGTAGCAACCAGACCTGTGGTGAGGGCTGTCTTGCCAGCTTGTGCCATCTGCTAGAGCCGACCGTACAAAACAGCACATCTCTGGGGCAAGGGCTGCCATTTACTCTGTCAGCAGCTTGTCAAAGAAGAGACTCCAGCCCCCAAGATGAGCTACTCCAGTAGAAAGAGCCAGCAAAATAATCGCTGCAAGAGTGAGGCTGAGTTTTTCCTTCTCCTTTTAAGGAGAAAAGCTTTAAGAGAAAAAAAAAAAAATTAAAAATACTATCGTCCATAATTGCAGGAGAGGTCACCCCAGGAATCAGGGACCCTTAGCAGTGCCACAAACATGGCTGAAAGGAATTGCTCCATAGCTGAACAGAGGACTTTTATGGGAGCAGGGGCACAGATGATGCACCCACTGAACTGGGGAGGCTCTGGCAGCCCTCACCATCCTATTTCCAGTCCACAACAATCAACAGTACAAGCTTAGCAAAGTGGTAATACCTGGACATGGTTGGAATTGTTCTTCCCAAAGCACTCAAGCCTCCCCCAGCCTCTAGTCCAGGACTTTGCAACCACAGTTTGCATCTTGGTCATCACATCTGACAGCCTGGAGGGACTTTTGGCTGCTACAGCCACTATGGACGTAGAAGAGATGCTGGAAGTCACACGAAGCCCAAGAGCATCCCCTCTGCTCCCAGAACAGCACACCCAAAGTGTGTTTCATTGCAGAGCAGCCAGGGCCATTAATCAGGTAATCTGGAGTAATGGCTGTAATCTTCAATCCATCCACACATGAACCCTCTCTCATCCTCTGGCTGATGGCACAGGACCAGTTGGTGGACAAGCAGCTTTGCTGGAACCCAGCACCACTTCCATGCTGACTCTGACCCAGAAAGGCTGCAGGTTCCCATTAAAAATGTCCCAAATATCCCTCCAACATCTCCCAAGTGCTCCCCTGGTCCACCAAGCCACAGGTGCCACGTGTCCCCAGACCCATGGGTTGTGACACCAGAGTACACACACTGTGCCTCCTCAGTCCAGGAAGAAGGCAAACTTGGTCATCAAAGGTCTTCTGCAGCAAAGCCACAGCAACCACCCCATACTGCTTACCCGAGTGCTGGAAGGCAGACTCCAGCCCCAAAGCAGAAGGTGACTGCAGCTCTCTGTGACCCTGCCCTGAAGATTTCTGGGAGAAAAGTTGGGGAGGTGGCTCCATTTCTAGGAGAGAGCTGCTGCTGCTGCTATAGGCTTGCATGGGGAGGGGTCAGAGGCACCACAGATGGGCAGCAGGGTGGTAATGAGGAGCAGATGTGTAGGTGCTTGGAGCATCCCAGGTGTTACAGAAGTGCTAAGTGTTATTATCATGGTCAGGAAACGGGCTGTGAAAACCCACCATACTACACATCCCCTCGCTCTGCTACTTCTCCAGGATCTGGAGCCATCTCTCCCCATCAGCCCCAGGAAAACAGGAGCCAGTCTGGAGGTCCTTTTGGCTGCAACGATGCGTGGTCGGAGGGGCTGTGTGGAAGGTAGAGGAGCACAGAGAGACCAAAGCTCAACAGGAGAGCTCGGTCTGGTCCACGTGTGGCCAATGCAGCTTTGAACCCTGCCACAGCATGACAGTCCAACACAAGCAATTCAGTAGCAGAGTGGAAAGGTGTTTCCCTTCATGAGACTAATTTTGTGGTCATCCTGCCCAAAGTTACCCATCTCGTGAGCTCTTGGCCCTGGAAAATTACTCCCTTGGGACAGCACAGACCTCATTTCTGCTCCCTCCAGAATGGTCCCACAACACTGGGGTCCACAGCCAGGGCTTGCTGGCACCAAGCAGGGCATGGGGCAGTGCTGAGCCCTCCCAGGGGGGCAGGAGGCCACCAGCCAACGAGCCGGTTTGATTTGGAGTGTCTGTGTGAGAGCAGAAATATGGGATCCCCCACCGAGCCCCCGAGCATCCGCGCTTCTGGCTATAAACCCCCTTCCAAGAAGGGGTCTTTAGAGAGCAGGGCTGAGATGATCCACAAGCCACGGCCGTCCCCCCGCCCCCTCCCCAAGAGGAATTGCTCTCACACAAATGAAATGTGTGTAATTAATGGGCAGGGGGCTGGACAGGTCCGAGATGAAAGCGTTTCCTGGACTTGTCCTTCATTTGCATGGTATCAGAAGCTGTTCAGAAGGTGTGACTTTTCCCACAGGGAGCCCTCAGCTCGGTGGCACAATAAAGCCAGGACTTCTTACCCAGAATTAATTAAAGGAGGGGGATGGGGATGGCAGGGAGATGTTTGAAAGCTGAGCCTGATGCAATAAACAAACACCCCAGTCCTCCTTCTCAAGGCAGAGCATGTCCAAGGGGGCCCAGGCGAGCCCCCTCCCTCTGTCCCTGCCACAGCATTGCCCAGACCACCCCTCTCGATGGGCACCCTCCCCTGAGCAGACCTGGTGGCAAAGTTCTCATGGGTTGACCCTGCAACGAAGACCAGCAGTGTCAGTACCGTGGGAGAGGGCATGGGAGTGGAGACAGCGTGTGCTGAAGGGTTTGGGGCTTGGTGGACCCTGCTCAGACTGCATGGACCCATTTTCTTGCCACTTTGATTTATTCCCACCTGTCTACAGTTTCTCTGCCATGGCCACATTTAGTCTAAAAAATAGGTCTTCTCGCTGCCTGGCGTTGCCCTGGTGTGTTCACCCCACATTTACATCTTACCCCGCACAGGTTGGCTGGACCAGCTGGGCTTCCCAGTCTTGCCTCTCAGGACAGACTCTCTCAAATGTCACTCAGCTCCAGCCTTGTCACTGTGTCCAGGCAGCATCACGTAGCAAAGTCCTGTACGGGCAGGGACACGGATGCACCACTGCTTGGAGCACAGGATGGGGTAGTCATCCCTGTGCCAACAGCCAGGGCAGCACAGCTCCTCTCCTGCTTCATCTGCCACCTTCCTCTGGCCAGCCAGGGACAGCGAGGGGACCACAGGGACAGGCACATCTCCATCAGAAGGACTTAGCTAGCTCAGAGCAGGGGTTTCTGCCCCAAACACCCATGCTAACAGTATGAGTTGATGGAAGCAAACACACACTTCCAAAGTCTCCCATCCTCAACACTGTCCTGGGTCCAGCCCTGGCTCAGTGTCCTGCAGTCCCCAGGGCCTTTGGGTGCCTGTGGTTCTCAAGCTTGGTCCACGTACCCATTGATGGCAAAGGAGGAGGGAGAAGTCCTAGATTCATGGGTTGATGATCGACCCTGCGCATTCAAGGAGTGGTGAGGAATTCTACATCCCCAGAGGAACAGTAGGTACCACCAGGGACTGTCCCCATCTCCCTGCATGGGTGGTGGGAGCTACCAGCCCCAGAGGACCACGCACTCAGGACCCTACAGTGCCCAGATCACTGTGAAGAGCACGAGCAGCTCCAGCCATTCCAGGGACTAAGCAATATCAGTGCAAAGCCAGGGTATGAGGAGCCATTAATTAATTCACTTACTCATTAACTAACTAGTAGTGGGCTCTTTAATCTCCCGAGCAAAGGCAAAACAACATTTGCTGGCTGGAAGCTGAAGCCGAACAAATTCAAGCAATAAACAAAGCCCCAAGTTGTGGTGTTCCTAGGCGGTGCTGCACCCAAAAGCCTTTATTAAAAAGGGGCTAATTAACCGAGGACCAACCGATGTGGGAAAGCAGGGAGTCCCTTCCCAGGAGCCAGAACCTGGGTGCCTTTCAGAAAGGCAGGCTCCAGCAGAGCAGATGGCAGGAGCTGGGGATGGTGTGTGGTACAGGGGTGTCCTTCTCCAGCTCAAACCCCGGGGTGCTGGGTACCCCCTGTCTCCAGCTCTGGGCTGTGATGGCAGGGATGGAGGAACAGCCTCACTGGAGGCTGAGCACCCACTCCACACCCTTCCCTGCCATCACTGTGCCTGGGGGGCAGATAACAAGGGAGGAGAGTTCTGCTAACCTGCATGGAGCCAGTCCTGCCCCTCTGCTACCCTTGCCTGGAGCAGCAACCAATTCACCCAGGTTCACAAAGCCATTAGAGAAATTAATGAAAGAAAAGCACCCATTAAGGACTATCAAACACCCACTCTGCCTGGGGAAAAGCCAGAAGCCATTCACTTTCAGTTCCTGTAGTCTGGAAACCACAACCTGGGGTTGCCCCAGCAGGGTTGGCTCCAGGCTTCTGCAGTCCTTGGATCCCTCCTGGGACAGCCAGGCAAATGCCATCTGCCTTTGCCACTGCTGTCTGGTGGCTCAAGCATCACCCACGACCTCCGAGATGCAGCAGTGATGCTCAGACAGACTATGGCTGAGCACTCAGTCCATAGGCTGAAATTAATGGTTTAATATATTGACAGCTCAGCCCAGCCTGTGGCATCAGCCAGGGGATGGCTCCTCCTGGCACCCAGCAGACAAGCAATATCCTGAGCACTGAGCGATGCCACAGGCAACCCCTGAGGATGGCAGCACAAGCAGGACTGGTACTGGCCACGACCAGACTCTCACCTCACAAGGCTGCTCTACTTCTGCAATTTTTTATTTTTTTTTCAAAAAAAACCCCCATATTTTATTCTTGCATCCTTCCATATCTGACCATATCTGAGACCACTCCGTATCCAAGTCCTCCATCAGCTCCTCTGAGCAAGACCCAGCACTTCATCAGGGCTGAGTATCCACCAAAGGAGGGGACCCAGCAGCTCACTTTGCTCAGACACCAAGCTCATCTAGAGAGGAGCAGACGTTCTCTCTTAGAAAGCCTCATCCCATGCTTAAAACTGGTGGTCAAGGCTCCGCTGCACTATGCCCCATCCAGCCTCCAATGGGCCTGTCCCCACAGGGGAAGAGGGTGGTATCTGCCCATTAAACCTGGAATTTCCTGCAAGGAAAACCATGATTTCCACGAGACCCATCAGGGACTGAGATCTTGGGGCATCTTTCCACATCCCACCTCTGCTCCCTCGGGAAGGGGACAGCCTCAGCCCTGTGCTGGACCTCACCATCCTCCTCTGCCCCTCTCCAACCTGTCTCTCCAGCCCCAGCCCCTCCCTGGAAAGCATCAGGCTCAGTTAAACTAATACAAATTTTTAATGCACATATTAAATAAATATTTCAATCATTTCATATTCATTTTGTACACAACCGAAACAAAACACACACGCACAAAAAAAAATCCTCAAGGAAACAAAAAAACAAACAATCAAAAAAAGAAAAATTGGATGAAAAGTCACCCCTGGTTCTGGCTCCTATCCAGTGTCTTTGTTTGCCCTCCCCCGTGAAGAATAATTGCTTTAACCCTTTGGAGAGAGTCGCAGTCCCAGGGCAGCATGTGCAGAGCGGGGCTGGGGATGTTCACTCAAGGGATTTAATATTTCCTTAGGGGTTTTTTGTTTGGTTTTTTTTGTTTGTTTTGGTTTTTTGTTTGTTTTCGTTATTTTATTTTTCCTAAATAGAAAACTAGGCTTCTGTCAAACACCAAAGCTTTGAAAGAAAACCTCTCCTTTCCTGGGAAGACAAGGACAGTGGTATTTCTCAAAGAGCAAACCTAGAAGACACAGTTGCCAATGGAAGTGCCAACCACAAAGCGAGTATTATGACAAAACTAGCCCGAAACGGCTCCACAGTCATTTGTAAACTTTTTTTTAATTTCACGGATGAAAAATTCCATCTGATAAAAAAATAGAAACAGAAAAAAAAAAAAAAAGGTATCAATTTTTGGTGAGAAGTTCACATTTTCCACGTGGAAAAAAAAACCCAAAACCAAACCCAGTTCCCAGCCTGCTCCACGGCAGCTGTCACCCACTGCCTCACCTTAGTAGTTTAAAGCAAACCAAATGCCAAAGATGCTCTGGTGGGTAAGAGGTACCAAGTCAGTTCAGGACTTTCTCGGGGCGTCCATCACCCCCGTCCCCTCCTGAGACAAAAAAAAATAAGTTGGGATTCGTGAAGCCAGCAGCACTTCTAGAAGGATGCAAGTGGCTTCCAGCAACCCCTCGCTCAGCCGAAGAAGTAGTCACATCCAAGGAAGGAAAGCATCCGGTGGGTCTCAGCCTGGGCATTACAGCCAGTTTCCCCCGGGCAGTGCCCACACATCACCCAGGCTGCAAAACCCACCCAGGAGACCTCAGGCCACCTCTGAAATAAATCCCTTTCCCTTAATTGTTTTCCGACCTTTCCATCTTCTCTGGTAAGCGTTAATTCAGTTCATTTAAAGTAGCACATCGCTCCCAGATTTGGATTTTTTTTTGCTTGTTTGTTTTAAATGGTGATTTTTTTTTTCTCCTTTTCCCCTAGAGCTACAAAAAAAAAATTAAAAAATAAAACGCGACCCCAAACAGACTAGAACATTTCTAAGCGAAGGGCTCTTCCCCCTTCACCAGTCTTTGAACATTTCATTTCTTTTAAAGTTGGAGTACAAAAATAGAGCCTCTTTCTTTTTTTTTTTTCCCCC
>JAHREE010149770.1:0-12653 GCA_033628505.1 Tringa tobata | reverse complement strand
GCTGGCTGCTGCCTGGGCTCGCCTTGAGGAGGAGCGGACGGGGCCATGTCGGCGGCTGACGGGGCCCGGGAGGGCGTCAGGGAGGGCTCAGGCGGCGCGGCGGGTGGCGGAGGCCTCCTCAACCGCTTCGTGCAGCTGCCGGGCAGGCCGCGCTCGGCGGGTGAGTGGCGGCCGGTTCCTTCTCGGGGTTGAGTTGGGTGACCCCGGCCCCAAGGCCTCGGGGTGTGGGGGATCGCGGCACCCCCGTCCCCGCCGCCCTGAGGGGACGGATACCCCGTGATTCTGTCTAGGGGGTCACCCCCGTCGCCGGGACATGCAGTGGAGCCTGAGGTAGCCCATGGAGCCGCCATGGGGGGGTCACCCCGTCCCTAAGGCCCGGGGGTGGCGTGGGGAGGGCCGGGATGTCACCGTCCCAACGGCCCCTGGCTATGGGGGTCTGCAGTCGCGGATGGGGGCGGTCTCCCCTTTCCAAACGGCCTCAGAGTGTTGAGGGGTACCCACAGTGTCAAGGGTGGGGAGTCACCCCTCTTCTATGGCTCTGGGGGATGGCGCTTCTTCTCTCCCCATCCTGGCGGTCTCAGTGTGTTGGAGGATGCTTGGGTACCCAATGGGGGCGGTTCCTCTCCATGGACAGGGGGTGTGGGAGCTACAGGGTACCCCATGGTCTTTGGTGGGGTGGCAGCTCGATCTCGGTGACCCTGTGATCCTGGATCACAGGATCCATGGGGCTTAACCCATAGTGACACCACCACCACCCCCTCACCTCCAATTCTGATGTATCAGGTTTTTGGGGTGGGGGCCGCTGCAGTCCTGGGAGAGGTGATCCTAGGATGGAGGGTCCAGGCTACCAGGGGGCCCTTGGATGAGGTGTCAACCCAATCCTATGCCATGGCAAAGGTCTTTTATCTTCTTTTCCACCTTCCTTCTAGCAGTGTTGTTATGCTGGGGGTGGGTGAGGTACCCCATAGTCTGTGGATGTGTGGGTCATCTGACCCCAACAGCCCCAGGACATTAGGGGGAGGAGACTGATGTTACCCCACAATCACAGAACTGGGGGGATCACCCCCAACCCAACAGTTCTGTGCTAGTGGGAGGGACGTGGGGCACCCTATGGTTCTGCAGTGGGGTGCGGAAGTTTTCCCAGCTGGTTTGAGGTATCCCCCCCCTCCTTATCTCCATAGCACCCCCTGCCCTCAAGGACTACATGGTGTTGGGGTGCTGCCACCCAGAAGGTGGGTACCACAGACCCAGGGCATCCTTTTCCACCCCAGCTGCCCCTGGCCCCACCACTCAGATCCCTCAGTGGGGGCTGTGAAGCCCCTCACTGCCTCGGGGGTAGGAGCCTGCATTCAGCATGTCTAGAGCACCGGTAGTGGCTGGGAATGGGCTTTCAGACCAGGGTCTGTGCTTCCGTCCCTGAGAAACCTGTCACAAGCTGAATCTACAGCAAGGACGCCTTCGAACCTCGTTCAAGGCCGCTGTGAATTTGCTGAGTGGCTCCACAGCTTCTATTTTTGGGCAAATTCTCGAACATGTTTCCTTCCTTCTGTGAAAAGGGCTAGTTTTGCTAACGCAAGAGCTGATTATCTTCACGTTCCTGAATTTTAATTGTTGGCTTGAGCGAACCACCAGCGCATCCTCCTGATGTGGTTGTAACTATCCTGCTTTAGGCTATGGATCATGTCCTGATATGGAATCCTTCCCTCCACCACTTGAGATGGGGCAGACACTGCATCCCCAGGGACAAACTGCCCCCATTCAGCTCGGCCTTAGCACTTAAGTCCGGCCTAAACAAACCCAAAGCTGTATGTCCATCTTACTAAAAAACTACCTGATGGAAAAATCCCATTTGAGTTGATTGCTGGAGTTTTCTCCCTATTTGACACCTGTTAACGTCCTATTTATAGAGCTCCAGCAGCAGCCCTTGCATAACCATTGAGACAGAGAGGAATGTTTTTTTCCCCCTCCTTCCATTTCCTCCAAGTGGGTTTGTTTTCTTACCTCCTGATTCTCTTCCAAATTTTTCAGGAGGCGTTCCTTCATTCCTCCCCTCCACCATTCAATGCTCTAGGCTCTTTCCATAAAGCGTGCTATCTGCATTTAATCCCGTTTTAATAAGTAATTACTGTCATAAAATCATGCAAAGAGCTCCTAGGACGCTTTGGCATCGGATGTGTTCGATCCATCCCTCCCTGCAGAGCTCTTTTGCTCCTGCCGAGCCCTGTGTTGTTTGAAGTAGGTCTGGGTTAAACACAAGAGCGTACACATTGATTTAAGGGCTGCTTTTTGTCACCTTCTCCTCTTACACCTACTTGTAGAAAAGATTTTAAACTCCTGTCACCTTTTCCGCTCTGAAGAACTTCATTTGCATGGGGAAATGATTACGAAAGGTAAGAGGTGGGTAGCGGGAGCTGGTGCCAGGGTTGTGCTGCTCTGTTTGCTTTCTCAAGCACAGTACTTCTATCAAGGGTTTCTCAACAGGGGCATTTCTCAAGCAGCGTCTACAAAAGAGTCCTGTCGATGGCTCAACAGCTCAAACCAAAATAAGCCATTTGTGTTTTTGCTGCCTCGTGATGGGTAAAATTGTATATTGGATAAGGGAAGGGAAGGAACTATTTTTAGGTGTTTGTAAGCTTTAGAAAGATCAAAAATGTCAAATATAGGTGGTGTGTGGTCTGTTCTTCTCCTCCTTGGAAATCTTCCTGTCCACATTTAAATGTTTCCAGTGTTTTCATCAGACTCTCGGGGTTAAGTGAACAGAAACAATCTGGAAACCTAAATATATCTTTGCCTTTCGCATGCTCAGCATTTATGCTCTTGTCTTGAGCTATAATTTTCCCAGTGTACCAGTCACAGTAGGGTTTTATTTTTGTATGGAGAGGTTCAGAGTTTCGAATATATATTTTAAAAAACTAAAACAGAAAACCTAAATATCCTGAACCCCTTTGTGTCATGTGGCGGAGCGAGCCTGAAGCCAAATCGAATCCTTGGCTGCTTCTGCAGGGACATTACCAGCAGAGAGAGAGATGGGATCATCCCGCTCTGCTCAGCTCTTGTCAGGCTGTCCATGGGGTGTGGTGTCCAGTTGTGGTCCCCTCAGGTCAAGAAAGACATGGACAGACTGGAGAAGGGTCCCAAGGAGGTGGTCAAAGGGCTGGAGAACCCCCCCTAACAGAAAAGGCCGAAGGAGTCAGGACTTCTCCCTGGAGAAATGGAGACTCGGGGGGGGCCTCATCATGGTTTTCCATCTGGGAAGAGGATGGAGGGTCTCTCTTCACAAGGAGCTCCATGGAGAAGACAAGGGGCAATGGGTGCAAGTTGCACCGGGAGAGGTTTCGTTTCGGTGTAAGAAAGACATTTTTTACAGTGAGAACAGTCAGTTGCTGGAACAAGCTCCTCAGGGACATGATGGAGTCCCTGTGGCTGGAAGGTTTCAAGATGCGGCTGGAGAGGGTGTTGGAGAATCTCATCTCTGCTCCATTTTCCTTGAGAAGTTGGACCAGATGATCTTTCCAGGTCCCTTCCCACCTGGGCTGTTCTATGGTTCTCATTTTCCAGAATTCGTTTCCTTATTTTCCTTTCACATTAAAAAAAACCCCAAAACCAAACAATCAAACGATGCAAGAAACACTCAATTTTAGTAGTGTAGAAACACATCACAATCTGTAATATATATATATATTTAGGGCAAACTTTTCTTCTTTTGCTCTGGTTTTTCAGTAAGGACAGTTCACTCATAAGGATTCCTTATTTTATTCCCTGCTCTGGGATGTTATCTCGTGTATTATAATCCCGTTCCTGTTTTACTAATCACGGGAAATACTGACAACCAATTGCACGCTTGTAGGAATGTTTGAAATATGTGATTGCTACAAAGAGGTTTGAAACCCAAAGGCTCTGAGAAGCAGGATGAAGGAGGAGACCAGTTCTGGATGTCGATCCGAACCCGAAAGCTCTCACAGCTGGATGTGAGAATGAATCGTTCTCCTGGAAACGCTTCTTTAGAGACTTCAAGTATTGGAAAGATCTCTTGGCTGGTGGCCTGTGGGTTACGTTTGGCATCTTTGGCCGGATCTTCTGGCCTCTCCCAGCCACCCTCGGCCCCGGGAAGCGTTGTCGTTCTGGTGTCAGGGAGCCAGAGGCAGCTTTTTTCTCTCCTGGCTGTTTTTCCAGGATGGAAGCTGTGTGATCTGGAGAAGCTCGATGCAGCTGGATGAACGAACAGGTTTTAAACCTTGTTCTCGGGCAACACATTCGCATCCTGCTTATCCAAACGTTTGTAAGGGACTCTAATTGCACGAGTTGCAAACTTATTTTGTCTGGCTGGTATGAAAAAGATGAAACTTTGAAGACTGGAGTCAAAGTCAATATTGACTTGTCCTGTTCCCTCTCCCAAGAGCCAGCAGCGCTTTGGCTTCAGCCCTTGACCTAAATGTCCTTCACAAGTCTTGCAGAAATCGTAAATGGAAAGGGAGATATTAAACCTTCTATTCTGGGATGTTGAAAAACTAGGTAGGAGGGGAAATAATACTGATACTGTCTTTAGAAAGCCTTAAGAAGGAGTAAAGAGGATGTGTACACACACCTTGGCTTCTCACTGCTGGTGTGTTACTTTGAAAAGATAGGAACCAAAAGTCAGACTGTATTTGTCAGCTTTACATCCTGTAGTTCCTTAGTTTGTATTTTGAAAAATAGTGCTCAAAATACAAATTATATTGCTAGTAGTAACGCTAATAATATTGCAGTGTAATATAAGGATTGAAGATCAGAGATTGATGGAAATGGCTGGAGAGCAGCCCTGAGGAGAAGGACTTGGGGGTGTTGGTGGATGAGAAGTTAAACATGAGCTGGCAACACGCGCTGGCAGCCCAGAAAGCCCCCCGCACTCTGGGCTGCATCAAAAGAAGTGTGGCCAGCAGGGTGAGGGGGGGATTCTACCCCTCTGCTCCGCTTTTCTGAGACCACCACCCAGAGTACTGTGTCCAGCTCTGGAGTACTCAGAACAGGAAGGACGTGGACCTGTTGGAGTGGGGCCAGAGGAGGCTACAGAGACGCTGGGAGGGCTGGAGCTCCTCTCTTCTGAGGACAGACTGAGAGAGTTGGGGGGGTTCAGCCTGGAGAAGGGAAGGCTCCGGGGAGACCTTATAGCGGCCTTCCAGTCCCTAAAGGGGGCCTACAGGAGAGATGGGGAGGGACTCTTGATGAGGGAGGGGAGGCAAAGAAGGAGGGAGAACAGTTTTACACTGAAAGAGGAGAGATCGAGATGAGATATTAGGAAGAACTTGTTTGCTGTGAGGATGGTGAGAGCCTGGCCCAGGTTGCCCAGAGAAGCTGTGGCTGCCCCATCCCTGGAGGGGTTCAAGGCCAGGCTGGAGGGGGCTTGGAGCAACCTGCTCTAGTGGGAGGTGTCCCTGCCCAGGACGGGGTGGGACTGGATGATCTTTAAGGTCCTTTCCAACCCAAGGCATTCTATCATTCTATGTTCAAGTATTATGAGCAGAAGACCCTAGACCCTGATAATACGACAGTCGATGTGGTTGTGGCTCAGCACCCATCCCGTTCCCTTTCCTGTTAGCTCGGCAGGAAGAACTTGAAGAAACTCAAGATGAGGAAGTGCAGACAATAGACAGCAGACCTGCCTAAATGTAATGGAAGCAGAAGGAAGCAAAACTCTGAGGCCAAACGTCTCACCGTAGGAACCAAAGGTACCCAGAGGGTATGAAGGACCTGTCCAAAACTAGTTGTCCTTCTAAATGAAGAACAACCCAGGAATCGTAGCGAGGACTTGGCAGCTGTTGGTCCTTTCATCCTCCGTGCTGTACGTAAGGGATCCTGGGTGGATCCCTTGGATATACTTGGTGCTTGTGGGGATGAGCATCCGGAAGCTGCTTAATTAAAGATGTTGTAAAATGAAATCACCCTCTCCCTCCCTACGATCTCACATCAAGTTTTGTTGCACTGATTTCTCGCACCCTTTAATTTGCAAATGACCTTCTGGTGGATATCATGGTTAAAATAGGTTGTGAAAAAAGGGACTTTATAAAGGGCGGTTCCGGGAGGAGTTCCAAGAGGTGTTTGAGGCTGATCCTGGATATCTGTTGGTTATGCTCCAGGAATAAATAAAACCATGTATTGTTCCAGGTGGTCTGGAAGAGAGGGAAAGAGGGACTTGATTTAAAATACTTTAGCATAGACTTCGAATCCCAGTTTGAGCTCCACATAAAATGAAGAGGACTCATGGCTGCACCTGCAATTAGTTTTCATCAGTAAATACTGAGTATTTAGTAGTCCTGTACTTAGAATCACAGAATGGTTTGGGTTGGAAGGGACCTTAAGGATCATCTAGTTCCAGCCCCCTTGGCATGGGGAGTTCTAGGAGGAATGTCTCCCTAGATGAGAATCTTTAATCAAAATGAAAATTCAGAGTGTTAAAAACCACCAGTTCTTTGATTGCACCCCAGGAATCTCTCTTTTTTTTTTTTTTTTTTTCATTCTGACAATCTATTTTGGCCGAGTTTTCCTACTGTAGCCTGGCAGAATGCGATCCTTGCTTTTATTTAGCTGCCAGCCCCAAATGTTTAAACTGGATGAGGTCCTCAGCATCGCTGTGTTTCGGGTTACCTGATGTGCACAGCAACCCCTAATCCATCAGATTACGAAAGAAAAACGATACCGTTTTGTTCAGGGAATGAAGTGGGAGCTTGCACAGTGATAGCTACAATGAAAGCTTTAATATGGATATTTTTTCTCTACTCCACGGGATGGCTGCCTTCTCTTGCTCTGTCTTGTATAATATTCCCGAAGGAACTGCAGGTGGAGCAGCATTTAATCCTTAATTTTTCAAAGCAGAATTACCTGGAAAGGTCTACCCTTTATCCTGCCTGCTGTGTTGAGCGTCTCGGAGATGAAAACAGCTGCCACGGTGTGTGTCGGGAGCATTGGTAGCTCTTGCTCAGATAAATTTTAGTAAATTTATGCATTATTGGTGACTTGGCGTTGTGTTTTGCAGTGTGGGTGAGGTGGTGCTCTAAAGAACTACCTTAAAAAAGGGTTTATGCCATCAGTTGTAAACATTTGGATCAGGCCATTGTGAACTTACTGCCATCATCTTAATAAATAGTGTTTTGTGTTTGAAGCCAATTTCACTTAGCAATAGGAATCCATAAGCTTTATATATATATATATATTTAAAGAACTTCGATGCTTGATGCATTGATAAAAAATAAGCTGCAGGTGTAAATTGTTTTTTCCAAATACATCTTGGTTGGAAAAAAACCCAAAATGGTTGCTTATCTTTAAGGTTTAGAAACCTCGGCGACTTTTATTGGATAAACTTCTTCTCTGAAGGTTAGAAGCCAAGTTTTCCTTCTGTCCTTGAATCCCACCTGTGTGTGGAAACCGTGAACTTGAGACCAGTCATCTTTTTTAACTCAGGTCGCCCGTGGAAGATGATGGTGAGTGTGTTCAGAGGCTGATGCTGTGTGAATATCCTTTCACCAGTTCCCCAGAGTACCCAGGAAGGTTTGTTTTACTGGGGAAAAAAACCTGCCCTGAGCAACCACCTCCCTGCTGCACCTAACTCTGAGCCTCTGCATCCCAGAGCATCCCCTGGCCACATGTGCTGCTTTTCCTTTGCCTTTTGGCTGCTTTAACAGGAGCTGGGCAAAAAGGGAAAGGAAAGAAAAGAGGGATTATTTCCTTCTTTAGAGAAAGCCACATGCTGTAAGGAAAATACAGATTTTTGGGGTCATATGTGACCCCAAGATTTGAGTGAAACCTTTCACGTTGGCCTTTAATTATTGTTTTTGGCTTTGAGGTTCGTTCAAATAGACAGTTCTCCCTAATTTCTGCTGCCTTTACCCTTACGTTCTTTCCATTTTGGGAACAGCAATGTCTTTAAATGGCCGACTGGGCAAGCAATAAAAGGCTTGCGTGAAACAAGCGAGCACTACATGGAAAAACAAATCATAAATGCTCTGACTGCTACATTGTTAGGATTTTTCTGTAATTCAGTGACTTGGAACGGGGCAAGCAGCGTGTCCAAACATTATGATGGTGTTCCAGTTTTGGACAGGTCTTCAGCAATCCTTTGAGACTGAACGAATAAAGAAACAAGACTTTAAAACAGACACACGTGTCTTGAAGTCTGCTGATCTGACTCTGCAAAGGTTGCTTTGGCTGCTGCTGGGGCTCATACCTGGCCCTGGTGAGGGACGATACGGGGCTCATTTTTCTTCTCCTTTCTGTTTATAGGATTCTGAGCAGATGGTGGGACAGCCCAGAGCCTTGGCCTCTTCTTTCCGAGGCTGGTTGGGAAAGGGAGGCAGCGGTTGTGGATTTGCAGAACAGCCCTGCATGGGTTTGCTGGGAACTGATAACGAGATGTGGTAGCGATTAGGGAAAATTCCCTTAAAAAGAAAAATTAAATTCTGCAGAAGCCCATGGCAGACAGACCTCACTCTCTGCCAAGCGCTTCTCATTGATAAACAGATTAATTTGGGTTTTTTTCTGACAGCGTGGTCATGAAAAAAAGCATAGTTTCGGGCAGGCTCTCCAAACGACTTCATATTCAACTCTGTTGTTTATTTTTATTTTTAAAAAATGCATTCAGCTAATTAGACCTTTATTTTTCCCCTCTTGTTTTTAAAAAATAATAAAGAAGGCCATCTGGCTGGCTTACTAACTGGAATAGCAGGTACTCCCCTCTTGTTTAACCTCGCCAGTGTGGTGATGCCAGCAATTATTTTTTTTTTCCTGCAGCCATGAAAGGCAGGATAAGTGAATGGAAAGAAAACGCCTTTGTTTTTCCAAACTTGTCTTTGTGCTGCTGTGTTTGAAGCGCCCTCTCGCCTTACGTTTGTGCTGTGTGTGATTCAGTGCAACCACTTGGTACCTCCCGGTTTAATTTTCTTCTTCTATAACTTTTATTGTAGAGCTATTGAAAAGTGCTAGATAAATTCGGTAGACTTGAGCGTAGCTGTTGACTGTGCTATGGTTCTGGACATGCTGGTGGCATTTAATCTGCTCTATAGCTTCAAATAATCTGCTGATGCCAAGGGATTTTTCTTGGTTTTTTTTCCTCCAGGCCTTCCATAAGATTTCTGTAGCTGTCAAGGCACCAGAGTCGGAATTTAATAAACTTTGATGCTTGGGTTAGTCAGAATAAAAGCAACGTTTATGGAGCAGCAGGTGCAATTCAGCCCTGTCCTCCCTGTAAGAAGGACATTTTGTGGGGGATTCTTGTTGGATGCCATTCAGGTCCATTACACTTTCCTCCTCCAAAATGAAGGGTTTCTTTAAATTTTCTTAATGAACATCTCCGTCCTCTCCTCCTCACCCCAGATCTATTCTCTGGTAAGAGCTTTCAGAGAGGTAGGAAAGAAACATCTCGTGCATCAGTTGCTGTGCTGTGTCACGTCGGGAAGCTCAGGAGTAGATATTTGTGCCGCCTTTTTGCTTACTCTCCTTCAGTTCTAATCACACCTCTTGCAGGAGAAATACTCAATTAGGAATCCGTGCTAATAAAGTCAGTCTGGGCCGTCCGAGCAGCTCCCTCTGAAGTCACTTGATGAATCACTTGAAAAGGGTGAATTTAATTGGGTGTTAACAGGTCGGTGTGTAACGATAGCCGGCAAGCAAGGTTCTGTCAGATAGCTTAGTCCTAAATTGGGACTTTCCAGTCCTAAATTAGGACTTTCCTTAATTATGTCCCTGTTGCCATGTTTCAGCTTCATTCTGTTTATGGAGCTTCTTATTTTCTGAAAGTTTTATTGTTCCCATTTCTGCCCTCAGGACCAAGGGAAAGGAGTCTCCCTGTGAATGCAGCTTCCCATCCTTCCTTCCTGCTTCGCTTTGGAGTCTTTAACCTGGGAAATCAAGTGCTTTCTAAATTATATCCATCCACTTTAAAGCCCTTTCCTATAACCAGCTTTACAACCTCTTTGCCACAGATCTGTCTGCTGCTACTTTCCATGTCGAGCATCAAAGAATTCATAACTAGAGGAGGAAGTTACCAAATCCATGGGTGTTTCCACCTTCCTGCGTCGTCTAAAGTTTGTATTTGTCCAATAGGCTCATTGCACACCATTAACGCTGGAGCAAAAACTGAAGAATTCCAGTAGGAGATGTGAATCGTCTGATAAAACGTAATTAAATGGAAATACAGCTCTTAATTGGAGATGCAAGTCCCAGAGCTTGTCGGCTGAAGAAACTAATCTGAATTAATTCTTCAGCAGATTCAGATTGCACAGGTCCCTTCTTTAAAAAGACAGAACTGGAGGAATCTGTCTCTAAGACTTTCTTTTGAAGTGAATTAAGGTCACTTTAATTCTGAATAGAAGAGTTTGGTGACAATGTAAAACTCAGTTTAACGCTGCACCATTCAGTACATTGATACGTTTGTGGGTGTGCTTGCATGGGTGACTCAGAAGATGTGTTAGATAGTTTTTCTTCCTGTTTTATGGGTAGATAAACCCCATCTTTTCATCTTCTCTGGGCCTCTGCGAGCGGAGGATCTGGTCCGTTGAGACACCGGGGTCAGTGAAGAGTGAAACTTGAAAACAGGGGTCTGGAGATGTGAAGCCTTTGGAGACACACGTGTAGCGTGGTGTTGGGCAAAGGCAGCTGGTTCTGCTTGAGCAGAGCAGAAAACCTGTTATTCTTGAGCAGAGCGAAATGAAATCGCTTACGTTTGTAGCTGAAGACCTGAGCTTTTGGAAACCTTGCTCCGGTTGGTGTTTCCAGCCCTCCTTTCCTTGGGAGTCACCGCCGCTCGAGGACCTGCATGCATCATACATTGATCTCTTTCTGTTGAAACTTAACTCTGGGGCTTTATGGCAAAGTCAGGCATCTTCCCTTTTTAATTTTGAGAGATGAATGGCACAGACAGCCTCCTCGGTTTTGTTTTTTTAATTTATTTTCTATGAATTACACCTCTTAGGCTTTAGTCTGTTTGCTTTATATAAAACTCAGCTTTCTGCTCCCCTCTGGAAAATTCTCACAGCAAGTGTTCTAACTAGAGGGAAATAGGATAATATTTGTAATATTTGACCTCCTAATTCCCTAACACCTTTTAAATTTAATGAGTGAGTGAACTAAATCCTCACTCCCCTGCAAAGCATGTGCATCAGTGTTCCCAAGTCTTCCCTGGAATTATGCTCCCATTTCAGTTCTTTCAGGTCTTTTTTGGAGACCTCCAAGGTCCAAACCCAGAAGAAGAAACAAGGATGAGCTCCCTTGGGCCAAGCACAAAATATATAGAGGATTTCCTCTATAGGCTTGGAGGGGTCTGGGTGCTTCTCAAGCACGGTTTAGATGCAGGTATCAACTGCCCTCTTGAAGCATCTCTGATGAGAAGAGTCTCAACGATTACCTTGATTGCAAATACCTTTATTATCGGTGTGTTCACTGAGGAAAAGCACATCCATCTCTTCGGATGCTTTCAGAGTTTAAAATAAAAAAGCCCAGAGGGACGGATGTTTCTCTTTCCTTTTCTGAATCGCCTCTAAAGCACGTAATATTTGTTTTAACAATTTAGTCCTGCGCTGAGGCCAGTGGCTTCCTGGCTGCTGCTATTTGTACATGTAATATCCACCCCTCCGGTGCGCAAGTGGCCATGCCACGCCGGGGTGACCGATGGCACTGCCCCGTCTCAGTAGCCCAGCCAAAGACTACAGATTTTTCCATTAATTCCTTAACTTCCCCTCTCTTTCAGCCAGTGCTTATTAGTTTTCCGAGTGGGGATTGCTGCGAGACGCAATTATTACTGGAAACAACCCAAATCTGTCAAAGCTGAGCCACAAGGAGTTTGTCTGAACCCTGTAGAGCAGCTTAATTTTGGACAGGAGTTGGAGCTTAGAGCAGCAGCAAAGGGGGAACGTGATTAAGCACAGCTGCTTGTGCTGAATTAAAATTCATTATTCGGCCTGGACAAATCATTTATTTCACCTTTACTGTAGGAAGGATGCTCGATGCCTCATTTGTTATTGCTCCGTGCTCCTGATTCACTGCTGATAATTGTAACAGGCTCTAAGAAGAAAACACGATGAGTCCTAATCAGATGCTTCCCTGGGTCCATCCTAAAAGTCCGTAAAAGAGCTGTGAGAGCAGGTGGGTGGTGAAGGTCACTGGTTTCTTCAGGTAAAAGATCTTCAGGGATCTTCTTTTGATATTTTTTTTTCCTTAGTTTGCTCTTTTGCCAGCTGAACCAAAGCCTTCAGGTGTGACAAGCAAAGGATGTGCTTGAAGGGGTGATGGTTCCTCAAGGAAATTGTACATTTTAGGGCACTATTATATATCCTTCTTCTCAAGATGAAGCTTAGAGTTTCCAAAACACTGTTGTATTGCTTACAAAAAATGATTTTTGGAACCTTCCTGGTTTAGTTGGCTTGAGATGTTCTACATGTATCTCACAACCAGCTCCTTTGTTCAGTGACCTGATCCTTTTCTGTTCCTTTCATCTTTCTTATTCATTATGTGGTCCTGTGTCTCATCGAAGGAAAACATCTGCCTCTGGCACTTGTGCTTGGCTCTTGCTGTACATTCAATTCAAACAAGCTCAGAATTACTTTTTGACCACTTGTCAGCTAAGACTTCATAGAATCATAGGATGGTTTGGGTTGGAAGGAACCTTGAAGATCATCCAGTCCCACCCC
>JAHREE010149768.1:263764-287851 GCA_033628505.1 Tringa tobata | reverse complement strand
GGCAGAGTGGCTGGAGCTGCCTGGCAGAAAAGGACCTGGGGGCGTTGGTCGACTGTCGGCTGAACATGCCCAGCAGTGTGCCCAGGTGGCCAAGGAGGCCAACAGCATCCTGGCCTGTGTCAGGAACAGCGTGGGGAGTAGGACCCGAGAGGTGATGGTCCCCCTGTACTGGGCACTGGGGAGGCCCCACCTCGAGGGCTGGGTCCAGTTTTGGGCCCCTCACCACAAAAAAGACATTGAGGGGCTGGAGCGTGTCCAGAGAAGGGCAGCGGAGCTGGTGAGGGGTCTGGAGAACAAGTCTTGTGAGGAGAGGCTGAGGGAGCTGGGGGTGTTCAGCCTGGAGAAAAGGAGGCTGAGGGGAGACCTTCTCGCTCTCTCCAACTCCCTGAAAGGAGGGTGTAGCCAGGGGGGGTCGGTCTCTTCTCCCAAGGAACAGGCGATGGGACAAGAGGAAATGGCCTCAAGTTTCACCAGGGGAGGTTCAGATTGGAGATTAGGAACAATTTTTACATGGAAAAGGTTATTAATCCTTGGAATGGGCTGCCCAGGGCAGTGGTTGAGGCACCATCCCTGGAGGGATTTAAAAGCCGGGTTGACATAGTGCTTAGAGACATGGTTTAGTGATGGTTTTTATCAGAGTTAGGTTGATGGTTGGACTCGATCTTAAAGGTCTTTTCCAACCTGGACAATTCTATGATTCTAGGAAAGGAACTGCAGAGCACAGCCCCAAACCTGCCTATTCCAAAGGGAGGTTGTGGCCATCAGCCCCCCCAACTGCTCAGCTCCTGCTTTAAATCATTATTCATCCACCACGGTACGGTGCTCATGCTGTACAGCCTGAGCTAGTTCTTTGTTTTTTTACAGTGACAGTAGGCTGTTAACACCTGAGCACGTTCCTGTTGTGCTGTTGAAAGACACACCCCCGCCCCTCCCCAAAATCAGGAGACATAGATCCAGACTCACCAAGTTTTGTTCACAGAGGCCGTGGAATTGCTGGAACTTCTGTGACATAAGTAGCTGTGCACTGCCCACTGCACTCAGGACTTTTCCTAAGACTACGGGGGAGACAAAAGAAGAATAATTCAGTTGAACAGATTTTTAAATGCACCAACGAAGACGGGTGTTTCTGGAGCAAACAAACACTCTTGATTCATTAGAACAGCAGTTTCAGAGACACCCCCCCCCCCCCCCCAAGGGAGTAACTGCTCCCAGGGAAAGAAGATGCATTGAAACTATAGTTTCAATGTGTAGGCACATCTACATGTGTCTTTGCCAGCTATTATTGCTCCTTCCAGAGCAGGTCCCAAGCAGGCCAGGCTGAGAACATCACAGCCGAGTTTGCAGAAAGTACCTTAAACAACCTTCAGCCCACCAGAGGTGTCACCAGCACAGTGGTCACACGTGCAGATCACACCCGGCTCTTCCAGCCATGCAGGAGGGGAAGGTGGTGAGGGGCAGGAGAACTGGCTCCAACCTCCATTTACCAGAAGGGATTTGCTGGCAGGGCCAGGGCTTTTCATCCCCAGGACTTTATGCTGCTCTTAGTGGGTTTTCCAGGAAGCCTCTGGGCACGGCAACGTTCCTCTGCCCATTAACAGAAAAACACTGTATAGTCTTTTCCCTTCCAAAGGCAGGGCTGAGAGACCCACAGTGGGTGGAACTGCACCCTGAACGGGGACGAACTCATCCCCCTTCTCCTCCCTGGTCTGCTGCTGCCCCCACTTTTCACAGAGCTTGGTGGGACAAGTGTTAAGCTGGACGCTCTCTTGGAAGAGGAAATTGCTTTTAGGGGGTCACAGATAAAATGCCACACTGGTCCTGGTGTCTCTTCTCACCAGAGCACTCTTGCCACGAGCGAAACAAGGATGTTCCCTGGGGCAGGGAGAGCCTTGGCACTACCCGTCCTGTTTGCAGAGATGAGCTCCCCTGAGCCCCAGCACTGACACCGAGCTGTGACCGAGCCTCACCTTCCTCAGGCAGCAAAACAATTAAATAATCAACCAGACTCAGAGCAAAGATCCTGCCCTCTGCAGCCCGGTCACCCACTTCTGTCACTCTACAGGGAAGCACAGGTTTTGCCACCACATTTGAAAATAACGGAACAAGCCCAATTGGGACTGAACCCACTAAAATTAAGTGGTTTTGTGCTCCCTGTGCATGTGCTTTTGGTGTATTTAGCACAAATTCAGTGAAGCTTTCTCAAATGAAGAAACCTCCTCTTTGCCACGAGGACAAGTGCACCGATTCAACAGACCCGAGCTCAGAAGTCACATTCATTCTGCCCTTCCACCAACTGGACTTTCTCTGGCTGGTGTGAGTCCAAGGGGGTGGGCAGGGAGGAAGCTCCCCCAGCCTCCCCGAGAGCCATCCATTTGAGCTTTTAGCAATTTTGAGCTGCACCATCCCCTGAAAGCATTCTGTGCTGCATCGCAGTTATTATTTCTTACCCCATCTGCTAGAGGAGAAAAAAGCATTCCTTGTCCCATGCTCATCCCCGTGCTGTGTCTCTCTGTAGGCTACCAGCAATTTATCTGCAGGAAGCTGATCTGATACTCGGAGACAGCTCTTTCTGGAGGGAGGAGCTGCCAGGCTGCTCCAGTCTCGTCTCCAGAGGCTGACAATACCTACCTTCTTCAGAGAGATTGTTCTCTTTGGTCTCCTGGTCCATCTGGCGGCACCAGCCTTCCAACCGCTCCGTTTCTGCCTGCAGCAGCTTCAGAAACCAGTACCCGTCCCGCCGGCAGGCTCCTGGCTGCGTGGGTTCTGCTGGCGAGGTGGAGGACGTCTCAAGCCAGGGGTCAGGAGGAGGGAGAGAGGAAGGCTCCAGGGCTGGGTCATTGTTTTCTCCATAGGAGAGGTTTCTCTTAATCTGTGAGGGCTTGGCTGGTTGCCTGGTGGTGGCATCGACGCCAACGGAGTTGTTGTGTTGGGGGCACTCAGCGAGGCTTCTCTCAGATGATTTACTGCTAGAGTTATTAGGTTCCTGCGTGTCAGAGTCTGTGTCCTGTTTGGAGGACATGCTGCGAGAGTGGCTGTTTCTAGAGAGACCGAAAGCACAAATCAAAGAGCAGAACCGGGCCTGGCCGGGACAGCGAAAGGCGTTTGTGGTGCCCGGGGCTGAGCCTGCCCCTGCCCGCCCTGCCCCTCCTCACACACAGACACACACCACACGCAGACAGACACGATTATAAGGTTGCCTCCTTACTGCAACAGGCCGTTCAGACGAGAGGGCTGACGCACGTCTATAATTATAGCTTGGACTTTTTGTTTTTTATTTTATTATTTTTTTTTTTTTTAATTTCATCCCCCCATCGATTTGTTTGTTTACAGAACGAGTGCTTTTCGCAGTGGGTGTGTGCTGCTGAGGAAGAGCTCTCCATGGGTCCCCATTCACCACCACTCATATTGGAGCAAAGAAGGGGAGAAGGTCGAAGCAAAAGTGGGGGGAAGAGCAATTTAAAAGAAAGGGAACTACAAAAGCTTGCGTCTTTCACTTACCGCCACTCGTCCTCTACCTGTACCCCGATGGACTGGAATTTGGTGGCTGGTGGAGGAGGCTCCTCTTTTGCCACTGGCTGAAGGCAGTCAACCTTATTGAACAAAAAAAAAATAAAAAAATACAGACACACAAAAAAAAAAACCAGACACAAGAACTTGCTGCTGGAATTCACATCAGTAGACCAGGAGTGCTACACACACACACACACAGCCGACACCACACGCCGATGCAGGGGTCTCTCAGGAGAGGAACAAGGCTCGGGGCTGCCTCCACGGGGGCATCAGGACCGTACCCTGCCGAGTGCCTGCTCTCAGGGCCCTGGGCTCTGCCACCCACCGCTGTTGGCATGGTTGGGGCACGCTGGGGACGGGCTGCGTCCCCACAAAGGCACACTGCGTGTGCGGCATCCGACACGGGCAAAGGCCAAGAGATCGGAGAGAGGGCAGCGACCCGATTCAGGCTGATGGCAAAGCCCAGCTTCCTCTCTCCCAGGGACTGACACCCTCCAAGGCTCCAGGTAAGAGGGTTAGAAGGTTTTAGGAAGGAAATCCAGGGAGTGGGGCAAGTGGCTTGGGAAACAGCTGAGAAAAGGAAGAGGAGAAGAAGGCAGGCAGCCTCTCCAACGCGAGTTCTCTTGCCTTGCTGCCCTTTCAGCATGAGTTTTGCCCCCCGAGCCCTGCAGAAAAGCCTTCACTATCCCATTACCTGACTGGCCGGCCAGCCTTACTGTAAAGCCAGTGCAGAACTTGCTGAGCACACACACACACACACACGTGGTGGCTCAGAGCCCAGACCCTGCCTTTGGGTTTGCCCAAGTGCTGGGGTTCCTGACTGCACCAGCACTTTGGGGCAGAACAAGGGCTCACACAATCACCACCTGTGACTGTGTGATCTGGCCACAAAAAGAGTGTACAATTGCAGATGAGTTAAGTTCTGCTGAATAGAGCACGGATTTACACTACTCAGTGGGTTCTCATTTGACTATATAATCAACAGCTCATTTCCATCGATTTTCACATAGTTAAATGCTTGCAGCAAGAGAAACAACAACCTGCCGGGAACGGTGGACAGGAAGGAATTGCTCCCTCCTGCCTACAGCCCTGGGAGTGTTTCACAGCCCATACCGTGTGGGTGTCCTACCTCTCAGAGGAGAGTTGTCTCTAGAACTGTGATGGACAAGGAGCCCAGGCTCAGCACGGGCGCACCGGCAGCGAAGGGGCTCTTCAGAGGGACTCACCCAGTTAACACGGTCCCACTGCTTATGAAACACTTTAATTTTGTACTAAAAGAACTTAGCCCTTCCCGGTCTGTTAGGGAAAGCTTCTGCTGTATTTCACCCCTGGGAGCACAGGAAATTAGTGTGACAAGGCAGTTAGTTTCTCTCACTCTTCTAGGGGAGTTCACCTGCTCACACACAACACACACGCTAAATGGATGGGGTAAGGACATTCCTTAGGACAAAGGAGAACAAACGATTCCGTACTTGTATTCCTATAGACGACAGCTTTCTTTTGGGGACGTTCTCCACTTTAGGCTCTTCGCTAGTCAGAGTCCCTTTGTCACTTTTCAAAGTTGCATTTTTCTGGGGTAACTCTGGAGTCTCTCTTGCTGGAGTCACGACGCTCCCCCTCGTCACGCTGGGTGTCCTGGTGCTGTCCAAGCTGTCCGAAGAATTGCTGAGTCCCGACTGGCTGGTCACCTCGCTCTTGTGGTCCTGGCTGTCCAGGTAGGTGTCCTGCGCCGATTCAGTGCTGCTCTGCACAGTGACAGAGATGAACGGCTTTGATGTGGTCCGAGGTGGGACGGGAGGTGGAGTCTTTTTATATGCCACTAGGCATGATGAACCTGCAGTAACGGAGGTGGGGAGAAGGGAGAATGCAAGAGACAGATCGGGGCGAGAGAGAGATACAGTGAAAGAGAGAGAAAAAGCAGGTCAGTTACAACATCCAAGAGGAGCCTCCAAGCAGAAGCTGGAGGCAGAAACGCAGAAACAGCCTACAGCCAGCAGCTCACACCAGGAAACCCAAACCAAAGCATCAGGGGAAGCGAAGGCAGAGCCAGAGCTAGCTTGCAAAGGAAGTCAAAAGGAACACCATGATACACGAAAGGCTGGAAATGGAGAAGAGGTACAGAAAAGCCTCCCTAGAATGCTACAGGATTTGGCAGGTGTAAGCCTCCACACTGGGGAACTTTTCTTCGGCTAAACCCTATGTTTTAGTGTCCTACGACAGCCAAGTGTCTCAGCTCTTTGTCCCATCAGTTGACAAGTTTCAGTGTCTGGACCAGGGTGGTGTTTTTTCCTATAAAAACGGAAAGAAGCCATAAAGTTTGTTAGATGCTGATGGTAGGAATGAATACTTGTGAAGTACCTTAAAGAAAACCAACAAAAAACCCCCAAACAACTATCTGCCATGCATTGGGAGAAAATACATCATCTGGTTGGAACAGCCCAAGAGTGATGAGGCTCCATGTCCCCAGGTCCAGCCAGCAGTGAGGCTGAAGATGCGTTTCCAGCAGGAACACAGCGCACCCGTATCCACTACAGGGAGGTTTACACACGTAGATGGCCACACAGCTCACAGAATGGCACCCACATGAACAGAGACAGCAGCAGTGGCCTCATCCTGCTCCTGTCTCTGGCTTGACAGGATGGAAGTCCATTGGTGACAAAGGTGGATCCTGCAGAAGCTGAACTCAGGCACCCAGTCTCCCCACACCACTAAAACCCCTGTCTTGTCCTACCTTTGCTTCCTCCCCTAAATATCCCACTAAATCCTGTGTAATCCCCAACTGCTTTCTCCCTGCACCCCATAATGTGTCCCAGCCCTTGGCAGTAACCTCCTTAGTCCAAAAGGTGACCTGGAGAACTGCTCACCATGGCTCCTGGTGACAGGTGTCCTTCCTGGACACCAGGGCTCTGCTGGGACAACCCCAGAAGGGGCCTGGACAGGGTGTTCAGTGCTCAGGGGTCCTTGGCTTGGGGTCCCACCTGCCGTTGGGTGTCCCTGCTTGTCCATGCTCTGGGCCTGTGTGACGGACGGGCTGATGGCCCCTGGGATGGCCCTCGGGGTAGCCCAGCAGGGTACAATTTTGGGCTCCCCCTCCTGTGTGCAGAGTTGTCACGTATAACACTGCCCCACTCCAAGGCATCACCAGAGGGGCTTACGCCACCCTCTCCCCTCGCACGGCATTGCCCAGCCACCCGTTTCACCTTCTACAAGGGCCATGTTCCTGGAGCAGGAGCCTTGGTGCTGCTGCCAGGCCTCTCCCCTGGGGGCTGTAGGTCTGTGGTGCTGCTGAGCCCCCCCAGCCCCGCTCCCCTGGAGGGGAGGTGGGGGATCGGGGTGACCCTGTGCTGTGGGGATCACCCTGCTCTGGCTGACACTCTCCTTGGCTCCTGCTCCAACCCATGCTTGGTCTCCAGCAAAGGGCTTCTGGCCTTCAAACTGACTCCCCTTGCACACCTTTCCCCCCTGATGCTGACAGAGGCCAGCGCAGACCCGTACACCCCCTGGGTCACCCAGCCAACACCGCAGACGGGCTGTACAAACCAAACCCAGTTTCTAAGTCTCTCCCAGTGCAGCTTTGATGCCTCCCGGGGCCGTCATTCCCTCAGGTTTCCCTCCCAGTAAAGTTTTGCCCCTCAAATTCCGAGCTCCTACTTCCCAGTCCCATGCACAACCCCCCCAAACCTGCTGGCACAGCGACAGACATACACACGCAGATACAGACCGTTTTCATTAAACGATACAGAAAGACTTCAGACTTTACCATTGCCACCCCCAAATTAGCCACCAGCACATTAAGTACCAGATTATGGACTAGCCTCTGTTCTCTGGATCCTTGGACTCCTCGGGGACCCCGAGGGCAGGCAGAGGAATCTGCTGCTGCCCAACGTGTCCATCCACCCCCAAAGCACCCTGCCCGCACGCCCTGCCGAGCTCACAGCAGGGACCTGACAGACCTTGTCATCTTTTGGGGCAACTGGACACAACCCATTCCGGCCCAGCCTGTCACAGGGTGCCTTCTGCTCCTGGCATCATTTTAGCACAATTTCAGAAGTATCAAATGGACCTGATCTGAACTGATCACAGGTACGGGAAGGGGTGTTTCAGGTGACATGAACCTCCCCGGTAGCTCCTCTTCCTCCCAGAGAGGTCCCTCTGCCTGCAGCAGGGGTTGGCCATGCTTGTGGGGTGTCCAGGAGGGGTGTCCCAGCTTCCTCACGGTCCCCTGTGGGGTCAGAGATGGTCCCCAGCACCCCTGGGAGCCCGGTGGGGAAATCACACAGCTACACCGGGTGCCTTATTGACAGCATTTACACACGCCTGTGCTTACACCTCCCAGCATTTACCATACTAACAGCCAAAGTTCCACTTCAAAGACTGAACCAAAACAGAAGGGTTAGAGAGAAGGAGGAGGAGGAGATCTGTGTTCCCAAAAGCATTTCTATGTCCAAAAATGCCGAGCAGCACTGTAACGCTGGTACCACTACAGGGGAGTTAAAGAGACTACGACAGATCTTAAAAGAAGCTCAGGAAGGCACAAAACCCACACCACAGAATCTTAATGGTTGGAAAGGAACCCTGAGATCACCGAGTCCAACCATACACACACACACACACACAAGATCCCCTGGCTGCACAGCTCAGTGGCCTCTGGGCTGCCTGCTGGAAGAGTTCATCTGCCACCAACGCCTGCCCGTGCAGGACACCACGACTGGAGATGGAGGAAACGTGTCCAGGTGGGTTTGAATGTCTCCAGAGAAGGAGACTCCACCACCTCTCTGGGCAGCCTCTTCCAGGGCTCTGACACCCTCACAGGAAAGAAGTTCCTCCTCATGTTTAGGTGGAGCTTCTTATGTTCAAGTTTGTGCCCGTTTCCTCGTCCTGTCACTGGGCACCACTGAAAAAAGACCAGCCCCATCGTCCTGACACCCACCCTTTAAGTATTTATAGGCATTGATCAGATCCCCCCTCAGCCTTTTCTTCTCCAGACTAAAAAGACCCAAGTCCCTCAGCCTCTCCTCATAAGAGAGATGCTCCACGCCCCTCATCATCTTTGTAGCCCTCTGCTGTACCCTCTCCAGCAGTTCCCTGTCCTTCTTGAACTGGGGAGCCCAGAACTGGACCCAGTGCTCCAGATGGGGCCTCACCAGGGCAGAGAGGATGACCTTCTTTGACCTGCTGGCCACACTCTTCCTGATGCCCCCCAGGATGCCATTGCCCTTCTTGGCCACAAGGACACATTGCTGGCTCATGGGCATCCTGGTGTCCACCAGAACTCCCAGATCTTTCTCCTCAGAGCTGCTTTCCAGCAGGTCACCCCCAACCTGTCCTGGTGCAGGGGGTTATTCCTCCCCTGGTGCAGAACCTACACTTGCCCTTTTTGAATTTCATCAGGTTCCTCTTTGCCCAGCTCTCCAGCCCATCTACATCTCGCTGGATGGTGGCACAGCCTTCTGGTGTGTCAGCCACCCCTCCGGTGGGGTGTCCCCTGCCACCCATCAGGGACAATGACACCATCCTGCCGGGAGCCGAGCCGGCAGGAGGTGGTTTCTGGGGTGGTTTCCAGCAGCACAGCTCCAGTTTCCCAGCTGCTGTTTACACCCACGGGGCTGGAATGTCATTGGGGAGAGTAAATCAATCGCCATCTGATATCGAACACGGGCGCCAGGCAGAGCACGGGGAGGGCAGCACAGCAGCACAGAGAGGCAGTACTTTTCTGGGAAAAAATCAGCAGTGTTCAGGCTCAATAAGCCCGATTCAAATTCATCCTTCCCCCTACCAACAGACAGCACAAACGCCGCTTGTGCTGCTCTTCTTAGAGGGGGACACTCTGCATCCCCTTGTCTCCTTCCTGGGGATCCCTTCGTGCTGCCCGGTGCAGCTGAAGAGCGTCACAGATTTGGCTAAAGGGGAACCACACACTCCCAACAGAACAAACGCTCCTGCTCATGGACACGTGGCCAAAGGGCTGGCTGCGGGAGCTATAAAAACAAGTTTATGGCTCTAAGAAACATTGCAAAGGAAAGGAACACAAAAAGATCAGAAGCCTCGAAGAGCTGCAGATACTTTGATTAGCGCAATTACAAGTTAACCCCACTGAAGCTTTCTACAACCATAAAAGAGGGACTTTTGCCCGTGCTGCCCAGAAACCACACCTTACCTAAAATGGCTTTCGAAAGGAAAAGTGGGAGTAAGCCCATCTAGAACTGCCTGCCCTTCTGCCTCAGTACAACCCTGAACCAGGTTCCAGCATTTCTTCCAGCTGTGGGAAGAGACAAGGTATCGAGGAAGCCAAGAGCGTCCCCATATTTCTGTAGGAGAGATGTTCCTGCACCAACCACCCTCCAAAACAGCGCGGAAGGGCAAGAAAACATGGAAGTTTTGCTTAAGCTTCCAGCTTTGTGGCACTAGGCCCTTCCTGCTCATAGGATCTTCGAAGGCTTATTTAAGCAAGCTGTTAGAATTCACAACTGCCCTGGGGGTGATTGATTTTTTGGGGGGGGGAGGGGAAGGGAGGGCTGTCTGTTTATAGCCTTCCTTGCATAATTATTTTTAGAAAGCAGGATGTTTCCAAATTAGCATCTTGCCCACGATGTACCTGCTGCTCTCAGGGGCTTGGGCAATCCCCGCTGACGTGGCCCCGGGGCAGAAGAGCTGTTTGCAGAGCCCGGAGAGCCCTCCCGGCCCCCACACCAGCTGGGCACCCCCGTGATCCTCTCCTTCCAGAGAACCCGGTGCTTGCTTCTCGAAAGACTAAACGTAGGAGTCATAAAATAATATTAAATGCAGCCCTGCCTTAAGAGGGCCCTGTTCAAACACTCCCAGGCTGTGCTTACCTGCTCGGTACCCGGCAGCTCCGCCGAGATCACAGCCAAGCTATTTGGGTTTAGATTTAAATATCCTAATTGCCCTCAAGCACGCCTTTGGCATGAAGTGCCCAGTTGTTTTGTTGCTATTGCTGATTCCATACAGCCTGGTATTTCTAATCATTCCAGTGACTTCAAGGATCTTATTCAAGCCATCCTCATTTTTGTTGAATTATCTCCAAGGCTCAAGCCCCGGTGGGACGCGGGGGCCGGTCAGGCTGCCCTCAGACACACCAGCGGGGCTGGGGCTGCTCCTCGCACCCCTTTTTCTCCATGGGAAGATCTGAAGAAATGACCTCATTTCCCTGTGCAGAAAGCAACACGCTCTGAAATAATCTCTCCTGCTACGAGACAAGCTCATTTGTCTTTCAAATGAACCAACCCAATAATAATCTTGCAGCAGATGAGACCCACCACCAGCTGCATTCTCCCCGCGGAGACGCTGGTGGCACCTCTTTAGGCTTGTGTTTGCACGGGGTCCCACAGATGGAAGGAGCTGGGTTTAGAGGCAGTTTTCAGTGGCAAAGGGAACTGGAACAGCCACATTCCAAGCGGCCTGACCTCTGATTTCCATCAGCTCGCAGAACACTTCAAGGTTGAAGCTATAATGAACTGCAGGATGTTTTATTTGTGGAGAGTCCAAGTGAAAACGATTCCCAGTTACAATCGCTACTGGAGACAATACACATCTTTATTGATTTCACGGTTCGCAGCAATCACTTCAGACCTTATTTTTTTTCTGCTAAAACAGCATTTACAGCCACGGCCACAGCGCACAGACCTCCCTCAAGCTGTGTTTGGCGTGTAGAGAAGCTGTTTGAATATTCTGCAGATTGAAGGGCAAGATACCTGCATCGGTTAGAGGCACAAATGAGAAACCTGCCCACATTTTATTAACCAAGAGGAAAATATTTCCATCTAGACAAGACAAGGGATCCATGTGACGATGCCACCTCTTGCTCTGAAGGAATGACTGTCTTTAGAGCACCGGAGAAATTTTAACTGGAGTCTTAAACGCTGGTTAAACAAAACCACTCTCCTGGACAGCAAAGTTAAGTGACTGCATTCGTTTAAAGAGACTGTTTATGGAAATGCTATAAATACCCACCCCCTCAGTGTTTTCCCTTCATAAATCTCAGTAGTGCTGATCTTTGTAAAAAGGAAAATGTCACCTCAATACTACACAGAGGAAAACAGGCGCCCGACAGGGAAATATGCTGCTGACCATGACTAAGCTGGGGAGTTGGGGACGGGCTGTGACAATCCTCACCCCACCACGCTGTGTCTGACCCCCAGCAGCAGCAGGATCCCGGAGCAAGCAGCTCCCCCACCAGCTGGTCAAAGCTGGGTGACACCTCCACGGAGTCTGAAGATGCCCAGAGACCTACAAAGCAATCAGCCAGGCAAAGCCCTGCTGAAGCTCTCAGATAATCAAGAGGAACATCGTTAGCACCTCACCAGCTCCCCACAGCCTTCAGCTTTGCTTATGGTACCTGCTGTTTGCTTATAATCCCAGAGCCAAGACAAAAGGCAGGCTATCCTTTAAGTCAGATGACCAAGCAAGCTCTGGGTGCTCCTCCCAGGAGCAGCACCAGGGGAAGGCACCACCACCTCCGCAGTACAGCCCAACTCCTGCCCCAGACCATCTCGAGCAGTTCCCGAGAAGGTTGATGGAGAAATTCAAGCTTACATTCCCCTTATTACTGCCCTACTCATCCTCAGCTGTTGGCCCTGGCACGGCTCAGTAGGTAGAGCAGACAAGCCCAGTGCGGAGTGACAGCTGGGACAAGGGGACCACTGCCACACCACGGCCCGTGGGCTGCTGCTTCTCCCACCACACAACGAAGACAGACGCTTGTTTCCAGGATGGACAACAAGGTCCTGGGCTCTCTGCCCCCAACCCTTTCCCCAGGCAAAGGGGCAACCTCTCACACCAGCCCCCTGCACTCCCAGCAGAAGCAAGAGCAGCCAAGAAACAGGGAGCACACCAGAGAGGCCATGGTGAGGAAAGGAGGGTCTGCAGCAGAGACCAAGGAGAGGTGAAGGGCAGCAGGTCCATCTCTCCCACTGAAGCAGCCTGGGGTCATACCCTGAAACCACATCGAGCTGCAGCTCTTCCTCCCAGCAGCTCTGGAAGATGGCCAGACCTCTGAGCTGTACCCAAGTCACTTCTCCTGACCCAAACAGCTACGGGAAGCAGCTATTTCCACTTGCAGTGAACAGCATCAAGTCCTCCATGAGATAAGCACAGAGAGGAGAGATGTCCCTACTAATGAGTACCAGTGTGGGAACACTGGCTTCCTCTGGGAGCACCCACCATCCAACCCACATACATGCCTGACCCAGACCCCAGCTCCCCGCTGGTACAGCCGGTACCAGGTTTGTAGACTACATTTCAGCCACCCAATGTTTTGCTGCTGAAATAAGAAATAACTTCTTAGCTTTAAGATAAACACCTGCTTCCCTAAAGCCCCACCACAATCCAGCCGGAGAAGGTCACAAAGCTGCCTCCTCCTCACCACTGAGCAGCAAGAGCTTCCATGTCTGCCAGGGCCACAGCACCAAACACGGACCTGTGCAAACAGGTCTTGGCTTCCCAGCTGGGAAACCACCTGCAAGAGCTGAGCTGTGAAAGACCTGTCACCTGCTGCTCCTGTTCAGCTCCAGTGCCCACCCTGGGCACAGCACTCCTGGGCATCTCCAAGGCTACGCTGGCAGGACAGTATTTATCACCCAGCTATTCATCTCCCACGTGTTATTAAGAACAAAGGACTGCCCTGCACTTGCTTGACCATGGCCAAGTACAGTAAGTTCCTACATATTAGTGAAACAAAAGAACTGGACATATCTGCAGGAAAAGGACCTCAAACTCAAGGGAGCATCTCTCAAACGTTGCAGTCAAAGAGCCCACCCATCCCATGCAAATACACAAGCAAAGGGCTCTCCTTGAATATTACTGTGTGTTTTTAGACTAACAGTACAGCTTTCACCCAGAAATACACCATAAAATACTCCACACAGCCATTTGTTTTCTCTGGTCACCCATGACTGAAGTGCCTTTAGGGAGAACTGCGGCACTAATTAACGGCATTGACTAATTGCGCCGGGTGGAGTGGGGAGGGCTCAGGGCAGCTGGACTCCACCACTTGGCCTGCACAAGGCTGAGCTGCCACTTCTTGTAAGAGACCTTGTCCCTGCAATTTGCAGGGGGGGAGCAGAAACATTCCACCAGTGAAGGAAAGGCTAAGAGGGTCACGATCTCTTTACCTGCGGGACTTCGGGTTTTTCAATGTATCAGAAGTTTGAGCTCCTTGGAGATGCTCTGAATTGAAATTCGTAGCAATGCTTGAACAGAGAAATTATAATCAGCCCTCACACACTGAAAACCATGGCACTGGGAAGGCAAGGCAGCTTGCCTTTTTTTTTTTTAAAAGCCACTTGTAAAAGGTCACAAATTTAAAAGAAGCAGGAAGCATCAGATGACACCACCCAAGAATGCTGGGGTTTAAAAATACAGTATCTCACAGTGCTGGCCTTCTGACCGAATTGGCCACCTCAGCAGAGCCCCCTTTACAGCAGGGAACGGAACGCAGGGACAGACACTCCCAAACCCATCTGCAGCCACCGGGGATTCTATTTGTATTAGAAGAGACATTGCAATTTCTCCCCACCCTCCCCAAAGTAATTTTCAGCACAATTTTTAAAGCAAGTTGGAGCAGCGATAGGCAACCCCACCCTGCTCCACAGACACACATCCAGTGGGCTGTCCGTCTGTCCTGAGGGGCTGGGGTAGGTCTCCGGTCCAGCCAGCACAGGGCAGCAACTTAGGGGAGCATTCCCCCCCTCTCCCTGCCTGAGATGTTAATTCATTAACACGGACCAAGATCCCCAAACCAGTTGTCCTGCCTCAAGAAGTCACTGGGAAGAGAAAAGCCACGAGCAGGGTCCCAGGAGAAGCAGAATCGCTGCTCTGACAGGGTGGGGATGTCCCTGGGGACAGGGACCATTGCCTTGCCCGCTACCCCACTGCATGGTGGCACACATGTTTTTCCACAGAAGGGATGAAAAGAAGAGAATAGTCCATCAGTTCAGCGTGCCTTTGTTCTGTGCTGGCAGTCAGGTTGTGCCTGTCCCTCAACAGCCTCACTAATGAGGGCTAATGCTTAATGAGTTTAATACACCAAGAGATGTGAAGCAGCAGAGCTAAAGGGAACCCAACAGATCCCCGGGGTGTCTACTCATCATCCACACTCCTGTGGTCTCCACCCAGACCAGGCTCCGAGGCCGGGGCCCTGCTCCAGGCCATTCAGCCATGGCAGCAGCAGAGCCCCCGGCATGTCCCCACACACCCCTGGCCAGCAGCACGTGGGCCACCAGCACCAGCTTGTCCTTGGATATGGTTACACCAGTACAGCCAGTGCTGCAGAGCCAAACCAGCCCAGTCCTTGCCCACGAGCCTGCACAGACGGGCCTGTAGACAGAGCTGCCTCCTCCCCAGGACCAGGCACGACCATTGCCCATCCCTGGCCACACAACAGCGAGCAGAGCAGGGGCTACCAAAAGTGCCAGCATAATCCCAGTCCCACAGCAGGTTTTCACAAGTGTGGGAAGCTCTCGGTGACACAGTCCAGCTCGATGTCCCGGTGTGAGGTAGAACAGACACTCTTGGCTTTACAGCCTCATTCCATGCGCCATTTCTGCCCCTTTGCCTTCCCCCAGGGGATGCAGAAATACAGGGGAGCACATCCAAGCACTGGCAGCAGTGGTCCCAAGGAGCCCCCATACCAGGCTGATGGCAGAGCTCCCTCACACCCTGTTCATCCCTGGCTGCACCAACAGCCCCCCTGAGCCCCCTCCTCACCTCTGCCCCGGGCCAGCCGTGAGCCACTGTGGCCAGGAGGGAGTCCCTGGCTACAGCAGAGCAAGGGTCCCCAAGTCCAGGGCCGGTCGGGGGGAGCCTGAAGCCTTTCCTGCCCCTGGAGAAGGCAGGTGAGCCCTGCCAATGCCCTGCCCACGCGTCTGGGCCACACAGCAGCCAGGCCTCTCCAGAGGGTCACCAGCAGGGGCTGAGCTCTGAGCCATCTGTGCCACAGGAGTCAGAGGGTTTCTAGACAGCAGACATTTCCAGCAGCCCGTGCCATCGGGACAAGCCACGGGGACTTCCCTGTGGCCACTAACAGATCTCTCTCACATCGGGTAAGAGAAAGCGAGACCGGTCAGACTGGAGCACACCCACCCCGGGCACGGCCGAGCCCTGGTGCAACTCAGCACACTGCTGCTCGCAGGCCTCCGGGAGGTACGAGGAGCACTTCGGTAGTATATGGACCATCACTTAGTGACCACGTACCAGCCAAAAGCTCCTTCACATGCCAGCTCGATGGTCCTTAAGGTCCCTTCCAACCCTAACCATTTGGTGATTCCTCAGACAGGGAGAGAAGCGCCACTGAGAGATGGAGAGCAGGAGAGAAACGGCCCTTTCTGCCAACGCTGATGGACTGAAGCATCATCCACTGCATCCTCCCCATCCAGAGCGCTGTGCCTGCAGCAGCCTCACCCACCGGGGCAAATAAAGCTCTCCCGGCAGTAGCCGCCCCAGCACAGGGATTGGCTACTGGACTTTGACCATGCACTGGTCGCCAGCGCGGCAGCACAAACACACAGCACTCGGGGAAACCCCAACACCATCAGCCAGGAGATCAGAGACCAGACAGATCTGCTGGCACAACAGGAGAGAGAGAAAGCGACCAAAGACATCTACAGATCTGCATTCCAGGGAGCGTTTTTTTATATAGCACTTATTGCAGGCAATGTATTATATATTATATATTCCTCCTTGCTTTCAAATACATACTGTGGCATCTGGAAATAACGATTCCTTCACCAAGGGGCTGGGGAGGCTGTTAGTGCTGGCTGCACACTGAAGCTTTTTGTCCAGGCCAGTTTTGGCTCTTCAGCCCCCTGAGTGTCTGTATGAGGAAGGCTTTGTGAAGAGCAAGGACTGAGCAGGACATCCAAGACCATGGACACAGAGAGGCAGTGAAGGGAGCAGGGGTCTGAACTGCAGTATTACTGCCACACAACTGCGACTGGTCTCGGTGCTCCCCTCCGTGTTTAATGCCACTCTTCCTGCAGGTTTTGCTCGGGACTCTTTGCCGATATACACATGAATTTAGAGCATACATGTGAAGCAGATGTGAATTAGCCAGCGCTGCTAGGTCGCAGGCTGCTTCCCCTCTCCCTTCCCCACCAGGGTGTGTTACCCCCCTGCTGCCCCACGGAGCTGCACGGACCAGGGGTAGGCATTTAGAGGAGGCACCAGTTTAAGGAATGACTGAGAATCCTCCATTTATGCACTACTATAGCCATTTTTAAGTGCGCTGAGAGTATTAGCGTTAATCTTCAAAGTATTTCGGAAAGCTAGTTTAATTAGGCAGGTCAGATTGGTTTTTCTCCAAGCTAGCAGTTTCTAGAATATCCTGCAGAAGTGAGTTCCACCAGCTAATTACCCCCTGCCTGAAACAGTCCTTACCATTTGCTGTCACTTCACTTGATGCAACGCCACATCCCCGGGAGGACGGCATACCCAGATGCTTTTAACTCACTTCTCTGCCACGGTACAAGTCCTGGGAACCTCAACACACCTCCTCAAAGTCACACCCAGTCACAAAACATACGGCTAGAAACCATACAGCGCCGCTTGGTAAACCCACTCTGTTCTTGCTTATGTCAAAGCTCAACAACTCAAAGTTACTATTTTAGGATCTGCTGACCGCTAAAACACAAAAAATCAAGTCATTCCCAAGCATATGTTCACACGTCAGAGGAGATGCACTGCAAAATTTCAACGTACAGGTGATAAGCTGCATCTTGATCACAAAAAGAAGTGCCACAACCCATCTGCTCGCCCTCTCAGAAGGGGGAATTTGTCCATCCAGGGCAGCACAGACAGCAGGCACCCCCACATCCCTCCCGTCCAGCTCAGCGACCACCCTCCGAGCCCACCAGTAACTCATCTCACTTCTTTCACTGAATTTTTAGAGTTGGAATGGACCATAAAGATCATCTAGTCCAACTCCCCTGCTAAAGCAGGACCACCCAGAGCATGTCAGATCATGCCACTCAGGACTGCATCCAGGCGGGGCTTGAAAATCTCCAAAGAAGGGGACTCCACGACCTCCCTGGGCAGCCTGTTCCAGGGCTCCGTCACCCTCACTGTGAAAAAGTTTTTCCTCATATTCAAGTGGAACCCCTTATGTTCCAACTTGTGCCCATTGCCCCTTGTCCTCTCACTGGCAACTACTGAAAAGAGTCTGGTTCCCTCCTCCTTCAGTCCACCCTTGAGATACTTGTAGGCATTGATAATGTCTCCCCTCAGCCTTCTCTTCTCCAGACTAAAGAGTCCCAGCTCTCTCAGCCTCTCCTCATAAGGGAGATGCTCCAATCCTCGAATCATCTTTGTAGCCCTACGCTGGACTCTTTCCAGTAGCTCCCTGTCCCTCTTGAACTGGGGAGCCCAGAACTGGACACAGTATTCCAGTTGTGGCCTCACCAGCGCAGAGTAGAGGGGCAGAATGACCTCCCTTGACCTGCTGGCCACACTTCTTCTCCAAGACCTTTTTTTCCAGCTGCAGGAAGACGTAGCGCTCTAGAACAGCAGAATCACTGTTGGTGATTCTGAAGCTTTTGGGCAGCCAAGGCCACTGACACCAGTTTGGTCCCCAGTGCTCGGGGAAGAGCAGGATGGTTTTGCGGGAGCCGCCGAGGCGCTGCTGGCACGGCCCCACTAAACAGAGCGTCAGGGGAGCGGTGCGGACGGGTTTCCATTATTTTAAGTGTACCATTTAAACACTGCTCACAGAAGAGCTGGCCAAGAGGGTGCTGAAAACGTTGATGGCAGCCAGCAACTTGTCAACGCAGGTGGTGATAACAGGAGCAGGGCTGCACCGGTGTCAGCAATAGCCCAGTTTCCCCCGGTATAGACGGGGCTCCCAGGGGCCCAAGAAGCAGGCAGCGATTCTCTAGCCTACAAGATCTAGAAATCGCCACCATTGCTGCCAAAAAACCTCAAGGCAAGAGAACAATTAATTTCCCCATCACTTTATTCGGCATCAAGATTTTCATCACAGTTTTTGGGTGCTATATCACAAATTTTACCCCATCCAGACAGGGAATTGCTGGCATTTGCTATTCTTGCTTGCTCACAGGATGAGACTCCAGCTGTTTTAGGCAAGGGGGAGCATTCGGCAATGCCACCAGGAGCAGCAGAGGTGGTTTTGCCAGAACATTATGAAAAACCCTTCCCACACCCAGATGACTAGAAATTCTTTGTAAGCTAAAAAACAAACCCCACCCTGTAGCCACAGGGCCAGAGAAAGCACATGTGTCAGCAGAGGAGGAGACAACAATGCAACGCAGCCTCTGCGCAAGGGAGATGGAGACAGCATCGGGCTGAACACACATCTCCCTGCGCTCACCCGGCCCATGAAAAAAAACTAACCCTTCGTTAAGACTCTTCCCACTTGGACATTTGCTGTCAGGCAGCCAAGCAGCCAAGATCTACATCTTCAAAGCAACACTCATCCAGAGGGTTTAATAGTTGGATTCAATTGAAGCTATTTCCTCCCTTAAGTATGTACAACCCAAGATGTGGCAACATTATGCTAATCCTGAAGAATCAAAGTGAAAATTGCTGGGAAACTTCCGTTCACTGAGGCACAGGAGAAGCTTTGCATGTTAGAGAAAGCTATTCCATATTCTAATTCACAATTTAACATGGCATTAGTTATAAGATTAAAAAAGAAAAAATAAATCACATGAAGAAGCCCAGAAAAGGCTGTAGCAGGTCGTTAGCATTAGCATTAAGCATTAAGTTTGCCAGTGGCTTGCTGTTGCACCAACCAGCACATGCAACACTGCCTGTTCCAAAGAGGCAGGAAAGTCCTTAGAGGCGGAGCAGACAACTAAGCAAATATTCCAACCTTCTAATCCTTTTGGGTAGGTACTAGGAAGCTTTTGAAAGCACAGCTGTTATCACTGCTTGGATTTCTGGATGCTCCCATGTGAACTAACCCCTGCATACACAGCAAAGCTGAGCTGACTCTTCTTTCTCCCTGGCTCAGCACAGAGGGGTACGTGGAGAAACAGCAAACGCCCCCCGTGACGCTGCTCACACTCTTCTCCCAGAGGCCAAGAGGCCCCAGCTTTGATTTCTTAAGAATTTCAAGTATCACAAGCGCTTCCAGAACAATGGTCCCTTCTCCCATCCTCCCCAGGGAAGGGATAAGCCCAGAGTACCCGGAGTAACCCCAGCACTTTCTGGAATACTTCAGTCCAGGAATCGAGCGGGGCCGTTTGACAAAGGAGCCCCTGTGCAGGCTCCGGCGCTGAAATGAGAGCGCAACAAATCCCAAGCGTGAACCGAGCCTTCTCCGAGCACATCTGAGGCTCTAATATCTGTGACCTAAATAGCTTCAAGCCACCAACAATTCTTCATCTTTAGTTTGCTTTTTACTAGAGGCTCCAAAACACTGAGTTCCTAGTTCACAGGCCTGAAGAGCCCCTGTAATGTCTCAAGTTGAGAGCCCAGACCACCACTCCCCAGGCACAAACACGGGTAGCAGAAGGTCTGGATTTGTACAGTACCTGTTGGCCCACACCCATGTTCATCTGGTCCTCCAGCCTGCAGAACCTGCCGTAAAGGCACTTTGAAGATCTAAGACCATTAACTAGAAAAGGGACAGAAGGGAGAGGCCAGTGAAGAGCCCGACCACATCCACTCAGCAGATCCCGTTTCTAGGCAACAAAACTAAAGGCCCAGCCTTAGTTACGCTCTTCTTGTGACATTATCTGCCGTGGCACTCTCAGGGCCTGCTCCTTTCTGTCCTGCTGTCTCGAACTTGGTATTTGACACGATGACCCCCTGGCCTTCCAAGGAGGGCTACAGTAAAACCCGGTCTCCAGCAAAAGTATTAAGTGTCACTGGAGCATCCCCTGCTGCTTTCAGGAACCTGCTCCACTGCAGAACAGACTGCTGTATTTTCCTGCCCTGGAAGTGATGGACCAGAAGACTTCTCGGCTTCATTGCCCACCTTGCTTATATTTATTCCTGTTTCCAAACGACTGATCTCCTCTCCTTCCACTCCTCTCAACTCTGCAGTTGTATAGCTCCAGCTATAAAGTAAATCAAACTCAGAAATCCTAGGGCTGTTCTGCAGGATATTCCAAGAAGCTTCCTCCCAGGACTCCACCTGTAAACACTAAATACCAACAAGCAGATAAAGCAGAGCTTTCAGGACTGGCACTTTTGCTGTTCCTCATCTCTTGCAGGACACTAAATGGATGGAGTCTGTTTTGAAGTTATTCCAGCAAGAGACAGTTTATGAGAGGTGTTTTTGGAAGAAGCCACTCCTTGTTGAGGCACAGCTACCTGACCTTCCTGAAAAGGTGTTCTCTTCATCTCCCAGAGCCCGATGGGCCTCCGGGAGAGGCTGTTGAAGGACATCACCCCAGCTAGTCTTTAGTCCAAAGAGCAGTAAACACGTGCCATGAGCAGGCTTTCCATGGGGGCTTGTTTAACAGCGCAGAACGGCCTCCAAAGAAGCGTGTCCATGATGCTGCCTTTCCCTGTTCCTCTTCAGCTTTCCCTCAAACACGTACAAGAGTCTCCCAGGGCTCTTGGGCACAGCGGGCAGCACCAAACCTCCACTCCAAATACTCACTTTTGTCAATTATAGAGTAACCTAAAGAGTAACTAAAGTGGTGCCATGGAAAAAATGCGAGGTCTGCTGGAATCTTTGTCAGAAAACAGCAGTGCAGTACCAAAACTACCATAACAGCTCCAGTGGGAACGGCCCTGCTTCTCAGCCCAGGAGCTCACTGAGTCTGGGATGCTGGAAAGGAAGTGATGGGGCACTTTGCTAGAGGTCTTCAGAGCCACAATCCTACCAAATGGCTGTGCCACTAGTCCCTTGCAGAGCATGAACAGAGGTTTCAGCAAGTGGGTGTTGGGACTGTTGCTAATCATGTTCCTGCCCATCTCTTCCCTCCACCCCAAGCCCAAGCATTCCAGCAGCTCTTACAGCAAGGAGGAGAAGACAACTGGAAAGCAGACAGGCCACAAAGTTCCTCCTGCAAAGGCAGGACAGAGCAAACAAGCTGGACAAACTGCCCCTTGCAGAGACCTCACACAACCAAGGACAAAACGGTTTTGAAGAGAACCAGCTTGGACTTTCCAAATAGCTCCGGGGTCTAAGGAGCCAACCCAACAGCGTTTGGAGGAGGCCTGACCTTGCTCCCACACGTGCACCAAGGTGAGCACGCTTCCACCAGCTCTTTGTGAAAAATCCCACCTCTATGTTTCTCTGCAAATCCCGGCCAAACCAGACACTTTGAAGATCGCCCAAGGCTGGAACTATTTCTCCACTTGGCCATCTCCCCACACTTGGCCAGGGAACAATTTTGAGCTTGGCATGAATTACTGCATTCACGCAGCCACTCCCTGTCATGCCAGTTGTCCGACACCAAGTCCGGCTGTAGGATGAAATTCATAGTAACAGCAGCTTACCCTTCCAAACGAAATCCCAATCTTTCCATGCAGTGCTTCTCCCAGGGCAGTCACCAGCTCGGCCTTTGCCGTGTTTGGCTCCAAGGGATGGCTGAGAACAGAGCGACGCTGGCTCCTCAGCACAGATACCATGTCAGCTACTTGGGGGTTCCTCCAGCAAGGGCTTTTGCCTTAACTGGCCTTGTGAACCACCAGACAAAATCAACCAAACTGTGCTCATGGAGACACAAAGCTAGAGCAGTATTCAATTTGCGGGGCCTGGAGAGCTTATGCAGCAGCAGATCTCCATTTGCCATAAGGACCCTCCATCATTTAGAGGAAGAGCATGGCAGGACACACCAGGGAACTGCCTCCAGCAGAGGGACACAGCTGGGAGTGTGTCCTTGTCACTCCAGTCTGAAGCACAGAGCTGCACAAGGCACGGACCCTCAGCACACACACACACACTGCCGTGGTGCCACTGGGGCTCAGGGTGACTCCTGATGTCTGTCATACCAGACTGGGAAACAAACCAATCCAACCCCTCCTTCTACATTTTCCTAGAAGGTAACTTCAATAAAGCATTCAGGATGTTTATGAACCACACTTTCAGAGGAAGAGATACTCCAGTCAAGTTCCTTAACTCTTCTGGCATGGCCCAGATCCAAGACAGACAGACTAGATACTGACTGAAGATACTTCATAATCTTACAAAGCAACTAAACACCACAGAGGTCCATCCCTAGGGAGAAGAAAGCTGCTCTGAAGTCTCAGCCAGGGTTTAGCTGAAGGTCAGTGGAATTGGATGACTCTACCAGAGGTAGTCTCCTCTCTACAGCTTCTGGCAGCCAGGCAGGAGAAACACTACCAACTTGCTGGCAACAAGAGAATGGCAGAGCAGGGAGAAGTGTTGTCAAGCAGCTGGAAAAAGGAAGTGCTGAAACTGCTCCCGTTACAGCACAGGTTAACGCAGACCTAGAGTGCACACTGCAGAAATTAATTTTCCTCCTCAACGTACCTGAAGAGACAACAATGTTCTCAGCTCTGTCACCATATGACAGCAAGGGGATAAAGGAGTTTTTTCTCTAAAAGCCTTTCAAAGGCCAAAACCAGCCACCAGAGCTTCTGAAGATAAATTAATGGTCCTGTGGCAATTGAAGAGGTGGGACAACAGCAGATAAGTGCCTTTAACTTTCGAGTGTGTGGTTTCTATCATCTTCCAGTCACATGAAGTTGGTGAAGAGCTGGAAGCCCTCCTGCTTGCTCCAGCTCTCACTGTGTATTAACCCCTGCTTGGGGGAGGCTGGAACGTTCCCAGACACAAGTGGGGTTGTCCCAAACAGTGCTGCCCCACAGCACCCCTGGGGCCCGCTCCCAGCAAGCAAAGAGTGACTCTGACAGCCACTACACAAGTGACCATTCCCCACTTGCCAGGGCTGGTGTCTTCAGCACCGTCATCAGCCCGAGGATGAACCCGACCCTCAGACAGGGATGTAAAGCCGCTCTGTTGCTATTACTGTCCCAGACACCCAGAAGACACAGGATGCCTATGAGATGACAGCAGACAAGCTTCATACCAACAAGCCAAAGTCCTGAGATGGTGAAAACAACTCTGCATTAAAGCAATGATAGGAAAAAAAAAAGTCCAACCCCCTTTCAGCAACAGATACAGTTCTTCTATTTTTCTGGCTGTAACCAAGAGGCACAGCAAAGCAGAAGAAACAAAACAGTAACAAGTTATTTTGGATACTGTTTGGTAAACAGATGCGGGGCCAGTTATCTCACCGTGGGAACACTCGGAGGAGCAGGCTGTGCCAGGGAGCAGCAGAGCTCTCCCAGAGGTATTTCACTGCGGGCTCCCAGAACTTGCATCATCTCCATCAGTGGATTCCCAGGAGGCTGCAACATCAGCCACTTGTGCTGCAAGACCCCTGGGAGGGTCTGTGAAGTGCCATCTCCCCTGGGTACCACGGGACTGGCCCCTCCTACTCTAGCCACCGACACAACCACGAGGACAGTTAGAGGAGATATTTAGAATCGTAGAATCATCTAGGTTGGAAGAGACCCTTGGGATCATCGAGTCCAACCATCTACCCTACTCTACAAAGTTCTCCCCTACACCATATCTCTCAGCACCACATCTAATCGTCTCTTAAACACATCCAGGGATGG
>JAHREE010149768.1:223450-234023 GCA_033628505.1 Tringa tobata | reverse complement strand
ACCTTTGAGTCTCTGCAGGTCGCATCAGCCATGCTGACCAGATCCCAGCAACCAGAGCCCGTGACATTTCAGTGCCCACATCCAGAGATCCAGTCCCAGCCATCCCAGCACCAACCGGGCTGCTGGGCCCCCTCTCTGGTACAGAGCAAGCCCCCCCAAACTCACAGAAGCCGTGGACAACAGTGGCTGGAGATCCAGGTGTCTAAGCCCAGCACCTCACGTGCTTGGCACCTCCCGGGCGGTCGGCAGCAGTATCCCCAGTCCCCGCTGGCCTCGTGCCCCCTCCCCTCCGTCCCCCCGCCGCCACACGCCGCTGGCACTCACTGCTGTTGGTGGGCAAGGTCCTGCTGCCGCTGAGGCTGCCCGTGGGCGGGGGGGAGATGGAGCGGACGGAGCCCGTGTCCTCTTCCTGGGAGCAGCCCGCCTGGATGGCTCGGAGGTAGCTGTGGCTCCGGGAGCGAAAGTAGCTGGGCAGAGGCAGGTCCAGCACCTCCGCGGCAGCCGACTCGGCCTCGCTGTAGGTAGAGTCGCAGACCGCCTCGTACTGCTCCCCCAGCTCCGGCTCCGGCGCCTGCAGGGGAAGAGGGGCAGAGCCAGTCACCCCCTGCCCACGGGCGGCCCTTTCCCTTCCCCTCCTGCCCCTCTCCCTGCAGCCGCCATGCTGCCCCTCCTGCCCCGGCCCTCTTAGGGCAGACGAGGCCCGGTGGGTGCTGGTGGGGTGCAGGATGCCCGGGGTCTCTGCTGAGAGAGGGGGAAGAGGGGACCCTCCTTGGAGGGGAGAGGGTCCCTGCTTGTGAAGTAGAAGAGACTTACCACCGCCGTGCCTGTGAAACACCCCCCAGTCTCTGACGGAGGGGCTGAGAGCACGTGAGGCCGAAATCCCCGTCCAGCCTCCTGGTCCCCCTTTCCCACCAGCACAACTGGGAGACCCTGCTGGGACAGGCGTGCTCCTCGGTGAGGGGAGGCAGCCTGGCCCTACAGCGGGGTGCAGCGCCCAGAAAGAAGGTGGGGAGGTGTGGGGACAGCCCCCGTGCTTGACCAGGGCCTGGCCGCCTGGACTGGTTCTGGGCGGCACCATCAGGAACCCATCCTAGCTCCCTCCGTGGTGGGGCACCAGGAGAGGGCTCAGTGTCAGGCTGCGGCGAGGTGTGAGCAGAGAGGGGCAGCTTCACCCCCTGCTTCTCCTGCTGCCCCCACCTCCCTCCCACCCGAGCCCCCTGCTCTCCAGGAGCAGCGCCTGGTCAAACCCAGACTCGGGAGAGGCTCACCCGGGTTAAACCAGAGCCAGCCTAAAGCAGAGCCTTCTGAAATGCAGATGTGAGGTGCTGAGATTTGCCCTGTTGCCCGCTTCCATCTCTCCTGGCCCTTTCTTTGGCCTCAAGGGCAGTATTTCTGCCCAGCGTTAACATCTGAGCTCCACAAAGCTTGGTTCAAAAGATTAATCTACTTTCTCCCTGAAACTGACAGTCCCTGACCCCCTGCCAGGGCAGCCAAGCTCTCCAGCTGCCCTGCAGTGCCGGGGTTGGGAGTGCTGCCTCCTTCTCCTCTTCCTCCTCCTCCTGCCGCTGGCCCCAGGCGTGGGCTGACCCCACAGCCTGCCTGGCACCCTGCCGTGGGGTGTCCAGGCTGACCCCGGAAAGCTCTGTGAGGAAGGAAGAGGGAAACACCAGTGGGACGGTACCTGCTCTCCATGGGTAAATATCTGAGGGATAAGTGAGGGGGGTCCAAAGATCTGGAAGAAAGAGTTGGAGAAGGTTAAAGGCCAAGAACAGGGGAGCCCTTCACACAGACAGCCATTGCACAGGGAGCGAGGACGAGGGGAGCGGACGGCCCATCCCCGGGGGCCACCACTGCTGACACTTCAGTACAAACTCAGAGCTCGTAAGATGCCAAGCGAGATGCCGCGCAGGCCCCTCAGACAGCGGCACAGACACGGCATGGCAAAGCTCCACGGGACGCCTCCCAGAGGGAGAGAAGCTGCTGATGCATTCAGCCTGTGGTATGCACCATAGATCAATGAATATATATATACACACAGGGCACACTCGGGACACACGGTGCTGGGACACCCCTTGGCACACATGGGTTGCCTGTGGCTGCTGGACAAGGGCTGGTGTGGCTCCCAGTTGGCTCCTCTGTGAAGCCCCCAGCGTTGGCCAGCACCTTGCGATGTGGCCAGGAGCAGCCACGGGCCTCTGCAGCCCACAGAGCCAGGGCGGATGGGTGGCCTGAGTGCTCTACGTCGGGGAAACTGTCCTTCACCCTGATGGGGTCGGGCTGGCCACCTCACTGCTGTCTCCTCTGTCCCCACACCAGGAAGAAGCCATATGGAAGCAGCACTGCCTTCTCTCCATAGCAAAGCCACAGCACACACTCGGCGTAAGGACAGATGCCCGACAGACACTGCACTGCCCGTGGGGAGGAATGTCTTCTCCTCCTCTCCATCCCTGGTCTGCAGAGCACATCCACCCACTGAGCTCCATCCTGCGTGAGCTGCCCAAGATGACCCATCTAGGGAACCATCTGGATTCAAAACCTACTCGAGGGAAGAGGCTTGGCTCTGGGGGCTGGGTCTGGCCTTTCTACACAGGGCACAGCTCAAAGTGTGGATAAGCAGTGTTGGGGGCCACCAGCTGGCCCTCTCTGGCCACTGCTCCCCTTGGTGTGACAGGCACACCTGGTGAATCCTGGACTTCCAGAGGTTTTAAGGTGGAGGTCAGTTGGGACTTGTCTTTCAGAGCTGAGGATGCTCCTGGGAGAGGACATTAGGGTCTTGCTGGACACACAAGGAAGGTGTTGGAGGTCACACGAAAGCGAGGGCAGGGGAGGAACTGCCTCTGGCACCGGATGAAAGGGCAGGTCAGACCCACCAGAGGATGAGACCAGCACACACTGGTGGCTGTACCAGCTCCATCCTGGATCAACAGATGTGTGGCTCGTGGGAGGCCTCTAAATCTCAACCCAGCTGCAACCGAGCCCTCTGTGATTTGGGGAAAAGCAGGCAAAGTGCAGGTGATGACAGCAGACCCTCCCCTGTGCGGGTGCTATGGCAGTTGGTGTGTCCCCAGCATCACCGTGCAGCCAGTCTGGGGCTGGGGCGTTTGCCTGGGCAGCTCCTGGCACATTGTGGGCTCCTCAGACCCTCCGGCTCCAAAGCCCTTCTGATGTCTTCATGGGGGTGCCACACTCAGCTGCTAAATGGCAGCATTAGACAGGGAGAAAGCACAGACTCAGCCCTCCCGTTGCCTTCACGCAGAGACCCGGCTTCAGACATGAATTTACACGCAGAGGACAAGAATGCGACGGCCCTGACCCCTTCTCTGTGCAAAGAGACACCCGGCACATCGCTGTTGGTGTACAAGGAACGAGACTGACCACAAGGAACACGTACGCCCGCGAGCAATGCCCCTGCCCTTCCCCACAGCCCTCCACCAAGGGCTCCAACCACTCCACGACAGCAGGAGAAACCAGCCGTGGGGCTGGAGAGGCTGGGCTGGGCCCGGGGAGGACTCAGAGCCCCACACATCTGGAAGGGAACCCCGGCAGAGGATGCCCTCTCTCCTCCATGCTCTGGTTCGTGGTGTCCATCCCGCGGCTTTAACCCCTGGCCCCTGCGTGGTGGCAGAGTGGAGCGGCACCCGGGGGACACGTGTTCCCTGCAGACACGCGTGAAAAGGGACACGGCAGAGGCCCAGGGCGACAGCGAAATGGCTGGGTGAAACTTGTGGAGCCATTGCTGCCCCAGGGAGCTCCACCTGCACACCGAAAGGAGGGGTCCCTGTCCCGGGGCTGAGAGAAGCACACGGGACCTCTGCAAAGACCTTGTCCTGGCTTATAGCCCCTCCAAGCCCCTCCTTACAGCCACCCAAGCCCCGAGCTGCTCCAGAGCAATCCCAAGGGGAGGCACAGTGTGGGACAGGGGGTTACACCCAATTTGCACCGACTGCATCCCAGAGGTTGGGGTCAGGGCATGAGCCCACCCTGGGGATTTACCACCCACCATCAGCACCTCACTGGCATTCTTGGCTTTCTCCTTCCCAGGGTACCCGGAATATCCAAGGGAGACCCCCCCAGCTAGCTGGCAGGACAGTCTCCCGAATTACAGGCACCTTGTTGCTGGGTCCAGCCTGCTGCACAAGGGACAATGTCCTCAGAGCTAAGCAGCGTCACTGTCCCTGGTGGCCCGTGGCAGGGTCCCAGGCTGGATGTCACCTTTTGCTCTGGCTCTGCACCCACCCAGTGGGGAAGAGGAGCTTGCAGGAGCCAGCAGCCTTGCAGGTGGCTTCTGGGTGGTGACACAGTGGGACTCTGAGCTCAGAGCAGCCCTGAGCTTCACCCACGGCTGTGAAGCATCGCTCGGGGCTACCACTCCTGTGGCCATGGCCAAGGGGCTTCAGCTGCACCAGCAGTGCCCAGAGGAGGCGAAGCTAGAGGAAAGGGGGGCTAATATGAACCTGAATTAAGGAGCTGGCCTTGATGCTTTGGTAAAGCTGCCAGAGAATAGTGTGTGCAACTCCTGGAGTGCCTGATTTTTGAAGGGGAAAAAAGATGTTCCCCTCTCCCCACAGCCAGCCTCCAGTCCCACTGGGGTGTGCTGGTGCAGCGGGGCTCGGCGCTCCAGCCTCTCACCTGGTTGATGCAACTGGACTCGTTGATGCTGTCGGAGATCTGGTTGTATTCTTCCTCCCAGGTTGGGAACTTCGGAGGTAGGAGGATCTCGACAGAGTCCAGGCGGTCCAGGCTCCTGCCAGCAAGAGAGAGAGGGCGTGAGGGGTGTCCCCAGAGTGGGGACAGCACTGGAACTGCCACCCTGCCGTCAGGACATCCCTCTGCCAGGCACACATGGCACCACGGAGATGATGCTGGGCACCGAGTCCACCGCTCGGCCCCTGTTGCAGTTCCTGGAGCAGAAAGAAGCCCTTTCTCACCCTGCTGGCCCCTGGCATGAGTTATCGAGTCTGGCACTCGGGGGAAGGTTTGTGGGGTGTGGGAGAAGGAGAGGGGACAAGAGCTCAGGTCCCACTGCCCCCAGGAACACACTGCAGATGGCAGGTTAGTCCAGCCGAACCCCAGGGAGCAGGTGGGATCCATGCTTGCCCCCAGAGTGACAGCCCTGGTGACAGACCAGCTCTTGCACAGGCTGATGCTGGGGACTGGGGGTCAGGGAAAATGGCTCTTCCCTGCCTGGACTGGTGGGAAGGGGGTGTGAGAAGTGGGGTGAGAAATGACTTCTAAATGGCATTTTGTCGACTTTCTAGTTGGAAACATCTGCAGGACTTTTTTTTTTAAATTATTTTATTTGTGTAGAGGAACCCAAAAGATTATCTGGAAGATCAAGGGGAGCCAAGCCTGACTGACAGTGCTGCAGGAGCCTGGGGGGTCAGTATTTCCAGAGCAGCTTCTGCTGCAGGCTCGGGCAGAAGCACTGTCCCCGTGTGCTGGGGCTCAGCAGCAGCCTCTGCAGCAGAAGAACAGGGCTGTCACTGACCCGACCCAGCCAGGGTGACAGCTACGGCCTCTGCTGGGACCCAGGCACACAGGGGCCAGGAGGGATGTGGAAGGAGGGGAGGGACGTGGGAGGAAGAGGTGGGATGTGGGATGGATGAGGCTCCCTCGCTCTTCTGTTCTGCCATGAGACCCTGCCTAAAGGAGTCCTTGTCACAGACCAGGTGGGGCATGGTGGTGGACACGGTCAGCTGTGCCAGCCTGGGAGAGCTGTGGGGACCCTCCCTCTGGAATTGCCCACGGTCCCTACAACACCTTGGGGTGCTGCTTCCCCCCCGTCTGGCAGGTTCGTGGGTGCAGAGGTCTGTCCCTCAGCCTGGGGGACAGCAAACCTCGGGGCAGTCTGTGTCCCTCTGCAGGAGACCTCTGCAGTCTTTGGACCCCCAAGAAGGACCATGGCACCCCCTGACTCTCCATCCTGGGATGTGATGAGAGCGGGGTCTAGTCTCTTCTGCCAGGGGTGATGGAGGAGACACCCAGCCTCCAGGTCCCCCCTCCAGTGGGGGGGACCCACTGCCGAGTGACCAAGGGCGATGTGGTGCCCCAAGCCCTGGGCTATCCATTTATTGCCTCTTTTCCCTTGGTCTGACAGGGTTTTGTGCGTGAGCTCACCATCAGTTGTGTCCTGGGGCAGGCAGCGTCCCTGCCAGCCTCCCTCTGCCCATCCCACTGGGCTTCACCCTGACCCACCTCTTAGCCAGCCCCTGGGGAAACCGAGTCACAAAGGGGGCAACACTCTTTGGAAGGGCAGAGACCCTCTCACAGGGACACATAAGTCTCACTCCTCTGCGCCTTGTCCTGGCTAAGGTGGAAGCCATCCTCCCTGCGGTCCCTCCTGTCCCAAACCACAGACCTGGTGCCCCTCAGTTGGTGGAGCCCGGAGATGGCCCCAGCAGCTCTGGCCAAGGAGACCGCGGATCTTGGCCAGGGGTGGCATGGGGCTGGGCCAGGGCACAGTGTCCCCACTGCTGTCCCAAGGCTGTGCCAGGCCGGGGGGGCACCTCAGGGAAGCCCCACAGCAACCAAAGCAGCCACAGCATCCGAGAAGCTCCTTGGCGAGGGGGGAGAGGCGAGGGGGTGGTCGGCAGATGGCAGCCGTGCTCGTGCTCTGGGCCGCCGCTCCCGCCAGGCCTCTGCCCGGCACAAACCCTCGCCAGCCCGGGCCAGAGGGGATGGACAGGCCAGAGTACCATGTCCCAGGAGCTGAGGACCCCCCTCTGCCCCCCCAGCAAATCTCCTGCTGGCTGCCAAGCGCTGGCAGCAACGGCCGCGTCCAGCCCAGCCCTGCCCCGAGCCCTCCTCTCCCTGGTCGCTGCATCCATGGCTCTGCCCCTCCTGCCCTGACAGCCCCTTCCTCAATGCCGCCTGTCCGTGGGCTCCAGAGGGACCCCAGCAGCCCCAGTGTGGTCATACCCTGATGGACATATCACCTGAACGGACAATGAGCCCAGGACAGGAAGAACCTCCATCTCTCAACTCGGGTATTTTGCATCGGAGACCCCTGGACCCAACTCTGCTCCCCCCTGAGCTGGGTGTGAAGGCAGGGATCAGGGATGGATCCAGAGCAGGCATTTCCAGGGCTCCCCGCAGTTAATTTTGTCACAATCTCTCAGCAGAAAGTAGCATCTGGTCTGCAAACTGAAGCCACCATGAGGGGTTTCCACACTGCCTGCTGCACCCTCACTTCCTTCTGGCTCTGTCTGCTGAACACCAGCAGTGCATCTGCGGTGGCTGCTGCCCCCTCCTGCCCCTCTCTGCTGCTCACACCCCCCCGACCCACAGCATCCCAAACGCTGGTGGCCTGTTACAGCCCCTGGGTGCTTTGTCCGGGGAGGCGGAGTGGCTGGTGAGGACACTGCACAGCATCACTGCTGGTCAAGTGGTCCACACAGACCCCATCCTGCAAGGACCAGCCTCTTGCCCATCAAGCTTCTGCTGTGTTCTCCTTCCTCTGCTGTCCATTTGCCTCAAGCCACTGTGGGTCTTCCTCCCTCAGTACCTGGTCCTAGACTTCTCAATTTACCTCTCAGCTCACCTCTCAGCTCACCTCTCCTGGCCTCAGGGTATTACCCAGCCCAGTGTGCCAATGGGGCACTTTCTGGCTGGTCCCAGAGTCCCTGGGACACCTGTGGAGCAAAGCAGATGGCACAGTCCCAGCAGCCTGTGGGCTGTGTGCCAGGTGCCCTCACCCGTGCTGGCTGAGCATCTTCCACCTCTGAACAGCATCGTGGGGCTGGGATCTCTGCACTCCCTCAGAGGAGCAGATGCTCAAAGATGTAATGCACACAGCTCCATCAAAGGAGTGCCCTCCCCATCGCTGAGGGGACAGGGACCTGGAGCAGGTTCTTAACAGCAGGGCTGTTTGGAGACACCAAGATAGAAAGCTCTCTCTGTTCTTCTGCTATGTCTTCTCCTGTCCTGCTTGTCTCCTCATCTGCCTGCCCCGTGGGGAGTCTGAGCTGGGAGCCCTAAGGGTCTCTGATCCCCACATGGGGTCTCCATGTGGGTGCTGCTATCTAGACCCCAGGGACTGCTTCTGGGGTGGCCCTTGAGGACCTGTGCAGAGCTCCCGGAGGAACGTTACCTTTGTGTGGTGCTCTGCTCACTCAGGGACTGTTGCGTAGCCTTGAGGTAACTCTGCCTCCGAGCTGCAGTTTTCGGGGATGGTTTGGGGCTGGTTTCTGAGTCTTCACTATCATCATCCCCCATGGCTTTGATGTAGCTCCCGCTCCGCATGCGCCGGCACGGGATCTCGCTGTCTTTGTCCCGAGACAGCGTGTTGTTCCACTCCCCCTGAGGCACCTGCAAGACCAAGGGGAGCATGAGCAGATGTGAGGGACAGCACCTCTGGGACCAGGGGGATCATGGGGACTTGGGGGGGATCGGTGGCAAGGACAACTGTTGGACCCTCCGCTGGAGTGGAGTGGCAACGGGCAACGCAATTCCTTTCCAACCCTCCCTGAGCAGATCATGCCAGGCAGCCTTGTGTTTGATGGCCTCTTTCAGCACATCTCCCCACAGCCATTCACCCCCCGCCACCGCAGACCACCTTCACGCTGCACCATGCGCACACAGTGGACACAAGCTGCACAACACCAGACACGACGGGGAGGGAAGAGTCTCACCAGGGCTGCGCTGGGCACCGGGACAGGAGCAGCACACGTTGTTCAGGGCAAAGCCCACGCTCATTTACCGTAAAGTGCACAGACTGTTCAGGCCAAGGCAATCAAGAGCTGTTGAAGACCTGGACCCGTGGATCAGAGCCCAGACCTTCGCTAGGTCCAACAGCCTTTAAGGCTTCTGAGTTGAATGTGACTCCGTGTGGTGGAAATTTGTTTCTGAAGCCAGAGCAGACCCTCAGAAGTCCTTCTAGAGCAGCTCGGGCACATGGACCTTGTGCTGGCCGCTCTGAACAGAGGAGTAGTACCTTGTGCAAGAAAAGGACTTTTAACTTCACCAAGACGACAACTCTGCAATTAACTTAAGGCAGACATGCTGTCTTGTTCCCTTGTTAGAGATGGGACAGCTGACGTTTCCACGAGAAGCCTGAAGCACTGCACAACTGAAGTGGCCAGCACCCTGCCTGCCTGTCCTGCAGGGCTTCCATAGGGGACCGGAGGCACAGCCAAGGTGCCAGACGTCAGCCCACGACAGATCAGGACAAGAGCCTTGCACGGTGTGGGACCAGCCTGGAGAAAGATGAGGCAACCTGCGTTGCCAGGAGCAAGCCTTGGGTTCGTGACTAACTTGGTTGGTAGCTGGCCTTTGACCTGCCCTTAAGCTGAGGAGATGTGGTCAAGGAGAAGCAAGGGAAGATGTGAAGAATGCAGCCATGTGGAAGCCACGCAGAGACCAGGAGAGCCCGAGGCCACCCAGTCTGCTGGTTGGGGATGACCATGGGGAGCAGCAAAGGGTCTGGCGCTGAGCACAGCTTGTGCTGCTGAGAGCACCCATGTCGACTCTGCTGGATGGAGCTGTTGGACTTGCCCAGCTCCCCGGGGGGCTGTAGATCCATCAGCCAGTGTTATGTACTGCTTTGGGGACACACAGAGCTCTGCTGCCGCTGACTGTGATGAGCCAGAGCCGTTAAGCACAGCGTGGCTCCTGTTCTCCTCCTTGTTCACAGCAGGCATGTTCTGTGGGAGCCAGAGCTTGCCTGAGGGTGCTGTCTGCTGCTGCTGGGGTGCAACATCTTCGGGTGAGCTTCAGATCTGCAGGCAGTGGCTTCTTGTTTGCCTGAGAGGGCCCTGGGTGGGCCAGATGCAGGCTCAATCCACGCGCAACAGCTTAGCTCACTCTGAGGGCTTTCTTCTGCCCAAAGGAGCGAGGGGTTCAGCCCGTGTCCTGCCAGCCTGCTCCTGCTGTCTGTGTTCCAGAGAAAGCAAGGGGTGATCCCAGGCTCTCCCCATATGGAGCAGAACCCAAACAGCCTGTGGGACCGCTTTGGTGATGGGACTCCCACCGTGATATGGGCCCATGAGCCAGGACCCACGTTACTGGGGGCCACGGAACAGAGATCCAGGGGCATCGTTTTGCCTGTGTGTGAGATCCAGGTGGGGATGGACATGGAGCGAGTCTCACATGTGAGCCACAAGCCCAGCCAGGCCACCCTGGCCCCGTGCACTGCTGCTGCTGCAGGTTCTCCCAGCTCTTTCCACTCTGCTCCCACAAGCTTCGTGCTTGGCGATGGCTTCTGGGCTGGCTGCCCAGCTCTGGGCTACTGGGCATCATCCAGCAGGTTCCCAGGCAAGGAAGAGCAGAGAGACCCTTCCCTCCCGGCTGTGAGCGCTCCCTCTGCCCCAGCCCAGCTGCCTGCACTGGGTGCTCCCGTGGCCAGCCAGGGGGGACCTGCTGGCTCCAACTGAGTCCTGCCGTGGGGGAGACCCCACAGGTCACCGGGATGGCTGGCTCTGACCTTTCCTAAAGGAGATGGAGGCCCTGAGAAGCACTTTTATATCCATCGTCTTGGCACCAGGTCTTACTCAAGACTGCATTTTGCTGCCTGCCTTCTCAGGGTGAGTGGCAGCCTCCTGCCTGCAAGGGGCTCTGGCCAGCGAGGGGTTGGGGG